>JAAKBF010000162.1:0-250296 GCA_012656075.1 Phytophthora hibernalis | reverse complement strand
AGTAGTATATACTGGAACATTACGCCGGCAGTTTTTCTTAATATTATTTAACAAAACAATAGCTGTATTCGTCTCTAACGCCCAGCCGTCAATTTCATCGACGCAACCTCTTGATTAACTTACAGCTCAAGAAGACATCTGCTGCAACTCAAGCGTCCGCATAACCTCTCGCCATTGGAAGCACTTGGGGTAGGGCCATCTGTGCGGCACCGCACCGCTTCGTCACACCTTTATATCCCGATTAGGTACGGTAGCAAATTCTCTCCTTTCTTTCTCTCATTCCATAATCTGCCGTCTGGAGAAAAGGATGGTGAAGCTGTTCTGTGCGATCGTTGGCGTGGCGGGAAGCGCGTTCGAGGTGGATATTGACGAGGGTGCATCAGTGTCTGCGTTGAAGAAGGCGATCGCGGAGGACCAGAAGTATGACTTTGCGGCGAAGCTGCAGCTCTTCCTGGCGAAGACGGAGGGCGGCACGTGGCTCTCGTCTCACTTGGAAGACGTGAAGAATCAAGAAAGGGAAAAGACTGCTTTAATCGAAGGGCTGACACACGAAGACAATGAACTTGATGGGAGTTTGGCCTTGACGAGGTTCTCGAGGGATGCCAGAACCGAAAACCAAGCAAATCCACGTGCTGGTGGTGGTTCCGGGCGGTGCAGTTGGTTCAGCGAGCGAGACTTCCAGGATGGATCAACTCGTCGAAAAGGTTGACAAGGTGTACGAGCAGACTGTGCTGACCAAACGCAAGCGATATGCCCACTCGGAAATGAACTCGTCCAAGGGCAAGCAGCTACTGGAAGACTTAAACATTCAGGTGGTTCCTGTGCGCACAGTTCCATTTGACGTTGGAAGGGGAATCCGGTCAACGGATTCCAGTGGATGAGTGTTGAATGCGGACAAGAGATCGATCTCTCTGAGGAGCAGCAGCGACGACGTTATCATAAATACGTAGAAGACAACATTGGTGATGTGCTGAAGGAGCAGCAGCTGTGTGTGATTGGCGTGGAAAAAGCAAAAAGTTCTTACGAAAGAAGTTCCTGGTTGCAACATTGAACTAGCTGGAAGCACGGATCTCCTCGTTCTCAGCGATATTGCCGTGGCGAATCCTTCCAGTGTTAAGTACTTGCCAGGAGTGAAGATGCTGATTGAAGTGAAGAGAGCCGTTCAAAGTAACTCCGAGTTCCAGGCTATGTCGGAGCTAATCGCTTTGGATCTAATCGTTCGCAAAGACCCAGTAATGGCACTTCTTACTGACTTGAACGCCGTGTGGATGTTCTTCTGGTTCTCGGAGATGAAGATGGTTGTGCTCTCATCCAGACGGCGACCATCGCGAATCCAGGGAGGCTTTCGAGGTGATCAGGAAGCTGTTGGCGCAGTCTCCCATTACTGGTACCGAGATCAAACTCCCGTACATTCAAAATCCCGTGAAGAGATTGAAGCTGAAAAATGTGTTACCACCTATCGGAGAGGGTGAAAGTGGCGGGATTCGTGAGAGCATCGAACGATACTATGACATCGCCAGTATGTTAGGTCCCGACATTGAGATGGCGCGTGCTGTGGCCCGGCAGGTCACTCGATCTATTCCCACGTTGAGTTATTTCAGCTGATTCTCCCTTCGGCATGCATCACTAATAAATTGCTTTTTATCATGATTTTTTCATCCTGACAAATATAAAGTTAATAGTATATAAAGATGACATACTCACCCGATCAATACGAACTTAACAAAGAGCGAATCAAAGCCGCTCAAAAGCGGTACTATCTGAAAACAAGGGAAACGCGACTGGCTAAGCAGCGAGAATATGATGAGAAGAATCGCGAAGAAATTCGTGCTCGTAAGAAGAAGAATTACTTAAGTAAATCCGAACTTAAGCAAAGCGAGCTTAACTGATTTTTAATTTTTTTCTCTCAGCCCTAATATAAAGTCGATCCTGATACAAGGTCCAATAATTATAAAGTCGATTCTCACGAGATTAATTTAGTCGAAGATATATAGGCAATATGTTTGCATACGAACTCGCAGGATTAAAGAGATTAAATATCCAAGCTGTCAAATGGGGTAGCAGCTACCGGGTTAAGGTTCGAGGTAGAACTGGAAAGATGGTATATGTTAGCAACATTTCTCGTTCAGTCAACAAGAAATTGGTGGCTAAGCAGTACAATGTTTCTGTTGAAACCCTTGAGAAGCATATGTCGCCTGACTATAAGTCTGATCCCAAGTACCGGTTTTACACTGGTAATCACATGGAATCACACTTATATGAGGGTATCGAGGCTACTGATTTCTACGATAAGCTCGAGAACGTTCTTTCAACTCAGGCAAGTGCTTTTAAGGTAAATATTGCTCTCGGGTACGAACTTGTGGGCAAGACTGATCCTGATGACACTCGCTACTTCTACCCGAATCTCGCAAACACTTATGTATTCAATAAGCCTGTCGCAATCAACAGCAAGGCGGATATTCGAAAGAAGGTGATTTCGGAAATTCGGTCTATGGAGTTGGCTGACAAGCTGAACTACCCCAGCTCCGGATATAAGCTTAAGGCGATCACTGCATTCAAGATTTTAGTCTACCATCGCGACCATGCTCTTGGGGATAGCGACGCTGTTATTCCTAAGATTATCCGCGAAAACAAGCATGTAATCAACTTCCTAAGACCAACAACAAGTGCGTCTTCCACTGCATCACCTGGCACACATTCCAGAGCGCTAAGAAGGATCCTCGCAGAATTCAGGCTCAGGTGAAGGATGCATTCAAGCGCTACTGCTCTTTTAAGGGAGTAAAGTATACGTTGAGTCTATTTAGGAGCTTCAAGCCTATTGACCTGCTACAGCTCGATGAGGTTGAGGACTGCTTCCAGCTCGGTATTAACGTATATAGCATGGATGTAGCTTCTGGGAATGTAGAATGTATTCGTAGGTCGGACAAGGGGTTTGAATCTATGGATATTCTATCACACGAGAATCACGCTCTCTACATCAAGAGCATCGATATGCTTCAGTCTAAGTATCAGTGCCCCAAGTGTGAAATGATATTCGTGAGCGGTGAAAGACTCAAAAACCACAAGAAAAATCAGTGCGAGCTTGTGAATATTGAGAGCTTCCCTGCTGAGCCAACTATCTACAGGCCAGCTCCTAACGCGATTCGATCACTGCTTACAAAGTATTCCATTAAGGAGGCCAATCAATACATCGACAACTTCATTGTTTATGACTTTGAGGCAATCCTTAAGCCTACCGCGACTCAACACGGTGAAAGTACTGTCTTCACGAACGAACACATTCCTGTGTCTGTATCCGTTGCTGATAGCTTAACCGAGGAGGTGCGCTGCTTTGTGAATGACGATCCGAAGATGCTGCTGACGGATATGTTCAAATACATCGGTGATGTATCGCTGAAGATCCAACAGTACAATGTCGATAAGTATAAGTCGCTTCTGCAAAAATCATCAACGCCCACGGTCTGACAGGTTTGGAAATTCCAGGCGTCAATCTGGGTAAGAAGTACAAGATGTCTGATGTGGAGAGTTGGATTAAGGAAGGGAAGTATGATAGCTTCTTCCACTTCCATAACAGTCTTGGCTTTGGTAAGCAGAGGTCCGACTACGGAAGACTTAAACAGCAGATTGATCAGGTTCCAGTGTTCGGCTTCAATTCGGGTCGATACGATATCAACTTGATTAAGAGCGACTTATTCGCCATCATTGGTACTGACAACATCAAATCTGTTATCAAGAACCCCAGCTACATGTGCATTGCTACATCGAACATGAAAATGCTCGATATTAGCAACTATGTACCGGCTGGTACCAGCTACGATAAGTATCTTACGACATATCTCGGTGGCTGCAAATGTGATGACAAAATTAGATGTGTCTGTGGTCTTGGCAAGGGTCTTTTCCCGTATGAATACATCACCGCGTTCAATGTACTCAACCAGACTACTATTCCGCCTAAGTCAGCTTTTGACAGCAAGCTCCGTGGAACAAGCATCAGCGATGATGAATACGAGCGAGTGAAGTTTGTGTGGAAGTACTATGAGATGAAATCCATCAAGGACCTACTGGTCTGGTACAACAATCTCGATGTAGTCCCATTCATCAAGGCTATCAAAGCCCAGCGCGAGCTATTCATGCGTTTCGATCTGGATATGTTCGCTGATGGTGTGTCTCTACCAGGACTTAGTGAAAAAGTTATGTATCAGACCTGCTTTAACAATCTCCAATATCCGGATAAGACACCTGCTAACGCATTCCAATTTCCACCCCAGCGTATGGGTGGCTACAAGAGTCAGGATGCTAAGGCAAAGCGGGAATTTGGTATGACACTTGCTCACTTGAATACATTGTTGCAAAAGCAAAAGTATCTGTGTGGTTTATGCTACTGTCAGCTGACCGTCGATACCGCTTCAGCAGACCGTATCAACAACAAGCTTGGACACATCGATGGCAACGTATTGGTTAGCTGTATCAAGTGCAACACCGCCCGTAAGGACATGTCTCTCAAGGGATTCCGCTATAAGAAGTTGCTTGAGTTCAACTCGGACAGATTGGTGTATAGCATTGATAAGGAGGAAAAGGATATCTACGCTAAGATGAAGGCCAACATTGCTGGAGGTCCATCTATTATCTTTAATCGCTACGCTAAGCGCAACGAGACGAAGATTCGTGGAGGTAAGCTCTGTAAGAAAATTATCGGATACGATGCCAACGCTTTATACCTATGGGCACTTGGTAATGAGATGCCATGCGGACGATTGACTACGATCGAGGCTTATGATGGCATTGTCGAGGACATCGTTTCTGATAAGATTTTCGGCTTCCTCGAGTGTAATATTCGCACACCAGAGCACTTGAAAGAGTACTTCAGTGAGATGACCCCAATCTTCAAGAATACGCTAATCGATTGTGCTGATGAGAGTGTCATTGGTCATCACATGTACAAGTACAACGAGGCACGTAAGCAAAGCCGAGCAAAACCAGCTCGTAAGCTGATAGGTAGCTACTTTGGTGAAAAGATTCTTATATACGCACCTTTGCTTAAATGGTATCTTTCCCACGGTTTGGAGATTACCAAGACTTACTGCTTTATTAAGGCCAGCTCTCACAAGGCTTTTGATCCATTTATGGAGGCTGTATCAAACGCTCGACGAAAGGGTGATGTTGATAAGTCGAAGGCGATGATTGCTGAGATGATGAAACTTGTAGGCAACAGTGCTTTCGGTCGATCTGGAATGGATATGAGCAAGCACAAAGAGGTCAAGTATGAGTCGAACGACAAAGCTATTAAGAGCAAGATCGAACACTTTACGTTCCACGGGTTGGAGGAGCTTAATGATTCTTGTGAGATTACGATGAAAAAGCGTCGGCTCAACAACAAGAACCCGATCCATTTATCGATTGCTATCTATCAGCTCGCTAAGCTACGCATGCTTCAGTTTTACTATGACTGCATCGACTTTTACTTCGATCGTTCAGACTTTCAATATCAGGAGATGGACACGGACAGTGGCTATATCGCGTTCAGCTGCGAGAACCCATTCAAAGAATGCATCAAGCCTGAACTACGTGATCACTTCGATGAGCATAAGTATGAGTGGTTCCCGCGAGACTACAACGCCGAGGTAGCCAAGTTCGATCGCCGCACGCCTGGACTATTTAAGGAAGAGTGGCGAGGTGATGCAATGGTCTCATTATCCTCTAAGAACTACATCTGCTATCTACCGGACGAGGAGCACAAGGTCAAAGTCAGTGCTAAGGGTGTACAGCAGGGGCGTGGTCGCAATGTTGATGTACTTAGCCCAGACGGTTTTGAGACAGTTGTACGGGACCGTATCACACTTCGGGGTACTAACAAGGGTTTCAGACTATCGAAAGAAACCAAATCGATCATTACCTATACTCAAACCAAAACAGCGCTCAATTATTGGTACGACAAGCGACAGGTACTGTCAGACGGTATTTCTACGATTCCGCTCGATATTTAGGGGATCTATTTCCATATTTTTGTTTCTAATATAGACCATGGATGCGCTACTATCGAAGTTATATCACAATCCAAAAACAGGGTATATCGGCAGCAATGCTCTATATCAGAAGGCTAAACAAATTGAAAAATCTATTCGATTGAAGGATGTTAAGGAGTGGTATGGTAATCAGACTGACATTCAACGGTACCATGGAAAAACAACACAATTTGATGGTTTCAAGATTGCTTCGACCAATCCAAATAGTTGGCAAGCTGATTTAGCATTCTGGAGAGGAAATACCATTCTAACTGCTATCAATATCAACTCCAGAATTGGTTTTGCTAAGATATTAACTGACAAACGATGGAGCAGTGTTTCCAAGGGGATTAAAGCTCTTGAATCGCTTAACGTTGATATTTTGACAACCGACAATGGATCTGAGTTCATGAATAGGCACGCTCAAGCATATTTCAAGCGAAAATCTATTACTCACTACAATAACGAGCCAGGTGATCATGGAACAATGGGTAAGATTGAGCGCTTCAATCGTACGCTTAAATCGAGGCTGATGAAGATAAAGCAACCTTTATCGATTAAGCTTCTTAGTGACGTCATCGACAACTACAACAATACGGTTCACACTTCTATCAAAATGACACCAAATGAAGCGACTGGACAGGTAATTGAATCAGAATTGAGTCATAACAACACAACTATGGAAAATCTCGAGAATCGACTCGAAATTGGAACTTCTGTGCTTTATCGTTTGAAGAAGAAGCAATTTGAGAAAGAATCGGCTCAATGGAGTAAGTCTATCTACGAAGTAGTTGGTATCGATGGCTATCGGATCCAAATCAGATCTAAAAACGGTCATATTCTCTACAAATCATCAATGATATCAAACCGGTTGACGATGAGACTACAGATGCCCCATCCGCCAAGAACCAAGTCTTTGAAGCTGAGAAAATCTTAGATCACAAAAAGATGCGAACCGGGAAGTTCAAATATCTTATCAAATGGATTGGATATGATGATTCAACGTGGGAACCATTCTCAAATCTCCGTTTAATTAATAAAAACAGACCGTCTGAGTTAGAGAAGGAATATTTTGGGGCTAAAGAAATTCCTTTCTGAAGCAAGAATTGGGATATATATATAGAAGGCAATCATCGTAAAAATGATTGGGAGAATCTACAAAATTATCCACAGACAGAGTTTAATCTGTTATGTAGGCTCGACACTTAATACCGTGAGCAACCGATGGTCAGGTCATAAGGCTGACTTCCAAAAATGGAAGAAAGGTAGAACGTCCAATGTCTCCATTTTCGAACACTTTGATAAACATGGTATTGAACAATTTAAGATCATTTTGATCAAGGAATATGAAGTTGCAGATAAAACACATTTACGAGCTTATGAACAACTATGGATTAATAAGCTTAGACGTAGCTGTGTCAATAAAAATAACGCAATCATGTTTAAGGATCTTTACTTTAAAAACTATAAAGCAACCCATATCGAACTACTTCGAGAAAGAGCAGGATTAAAAATAAGCTTCCGCATAATGTTGCTAAGGCATTAGAAAAGTTTAACTGCGATTGTGGCGGTAAGTACGCCAGAAAACATAAATCAACGCATATCAAATCCAGTCGACACCAGACGTGGCTATCGAACTGAAGGCCGCACATTTTTAGTAAAAAAACAAACAGGAGATCAACTCTTGAAAAGGAGTACTGGGGTTTAAAAAATGAGTCATAGTTAGCTTGTAAATAATTTTGATAGAGACATCCTCTGTAAGCTTTTGACTCAAGTATATTGTTCGATCTATTTTTGCGAAACGTTTTGAATTATCTGACTTGATATATAGTAATAATATAATGTGCCCCAGTTGTTTAGAAAAGGACCGTGAGCTTGCTAAGCTTCAGCGGAAGCTATGGATTATCCATGAAGTAAGCCGAATCAAGAACGAACTAATGAACCTTGATGCATCAGCCAATTTCCGAAAAACGGTAGTAAATCGTAAGTATCGCCACGAGTTGGAAGCAATATTTGGAGTTCCATTTCATTGCATCAAGGACCGCTATCTAAGTCTTCTTAATGAGCGAAATCATATTTGTCATTCGTACTCTCAATTTCGACACGACTCAGTTATGCCGAGCTACTGGTAATTATGTACTCATTTTTTATGATTCAGATGATATAGACACAATGTTCCCTAATTTCACATCCCTCGCTCAGAGAGAGCAAAAACGACATGAGCTTCTTGAAAGAGCTCAACGTCGTGTTCGTCAAGCTAATGCTAAGCGTGATATGTACGAAGGAGCGTCGTGGGCAAGCGACGTAGGTAAAACTATAAGCATAACTTCCACATCTTCCACATCAGCTCAGACAGATTCCTCCACCGGATCATCTGAGCCCTTAAAAACGGTGAGTGATGAATCCTCCCAAACAAACCCTGAGGTATCAACTGATCCTGAAGTAAATGTTCGCCCCATTATGGTAGATGTTGGAGTAGATAACGGCGTTCGAATGTCAGACAATGCAACAAACACACTTCGTATTGATAAAACTGACAGAAACATTCAGGTAAATCCTACGACATCAGATATCGGGGTGGATAATAGCGCTCAAATGGTTGAGACTGGTTCCCAGTCGAGTCGCGGGCAAAGCACGCTTGATGCATCTATCGATGCCAAGCCTTCAACAACAGATGCAGAAACAAATACATCTTCTAAACCCAGCCGGCTTGATACGGAGGAGCAAGTTTCATCACGTGAATGGGTCAAAGCTTTTTACAAAAGTATCCTAATTGGGTTGCGCTTAGAATTCGTCCGATTAAAAGAAAGATACTAAAGACGATAAACGCTATGTTATTAGTGAAAACGGGGCGCTTGTATCGAGAAATGGTAAAAAATACAAACGATACGAGTATATTGACTGGGTAGCAACTATGGAGAAGATTAAAGATATATACTATGATGCTGAAAGTCAATCGATCGATGAAACACATGGAATGTTGGATGAAGAAAATCGAACGAGAACCATTATGCGTTTAGAAAAGAATAAGCGAACTGGTGATGAATTAGAAGAACTTGATGTTGTTCTTAAGGATCGGAGACTGCCCAATATTACATTTGGTAGAAAAATAACTTCTACCACATCCGACGACGAGTAGTAGATTTAAAATGCTCTGGATTATTTCCAAAAACATGGAGATGCTCGATTCGAATGGACTAATGAAGAGCATTGTACCGATTTTCAAGGATAAATATAAATCTGACAAAAGCTCATTAGAACAGTATGTTTGGGTCAAGGATGGATCCGTTGATGTGTTTGGAAAAGAATCAAACCTGAAGCACACAGCAGCACTGAGGAAGATTGACTGGCAATCCACACTAAGAGTGTTCTTGGACTTGGTTAAGAGCCGAGGCTTGGAACTTACTATGGTTGGAGCTAATGATATCGAGAGAACCATTAAGGACTACAAGCCTTATGATGATGATGAAGAGCGCGAGGCACGACATGGTACGAGAACCGGTTTAGATGAAAATATGGATAGAAATCTATCAATCCCTGATAGCGAAGCTAAGAAAATTCTATATGAGTACTACAAGAGCCTCTTTGATAACAAGATCGTTATCCCATTTCGTCTTAAGCCTGTTGTCGATACTAAGAATGGTGTAAAAGCCCATGCCACGTACTATTTTAGCGTACCAAGTGAGAATCACTATTTCAACATTAGGAATAAGGACCATAAACTTGTTTCAGGAAACGCTTGGACGGAGCTGATGAAGGTGATGCGTTGGATGGATACATTCCTTGCGCTTCTAAGTGGCTTGGAAGATGTCCATCGTACTGCAACTGATATCGAAGGTCCTGCAACTGAAGAGGAGAAGAAAATGATTAAAAATGTGAATGCCAATCTCAAGATCATTCGCGAGGTCATCTTCAACAATGCTGATGATATCAAGCAACAAAGTGAGGAGGTATATGAGGAGAGTGAATTGGATAAGCTTCATGATGACGCCGAACGCGCTTACCTGAATTATGGAGAGGCTCAAAAGCGATACGAAGAAGCTAAGAAGTCAAAGGAAATAACTCAAAATCAGCTCGATCGGCACTAAAGGCAGCGACATCAGCTGTGAAGGCAACAAAAGCTGTATTTAACGCAAAAGCCAAACAATATAGCATTGCGGCTCAGGAGATCGCGGAAGAAGAGGAACGTGAGCGAGCTGCCGACGACTTTGCTAAGCGTGCTCGCGGGGAGGGGCTTAAGGGTCGTGGTCTAAGGGGGCAGGCGTGGCTCCACTGGAAGGAGTTGTCCGACGAGGAAGAACCTACAATCTGAATGAGATTCAGGGTTTAGCAACACCAAGTGCCTACGTATATCGCCAGCTTGGTAGCAAGTACATTCGTATTCCTGACCTCGATGCTAAGACTCTTGTGATTGTGCAACCGAATCGTCGAAAGTGCGGACCGAAGTGTCAGATCAGTGATAGTCTTCAAGGCATGATCAGAACTCTTGTGTATAAGCAGCATATTGATCAACCAACGTATGACAAGCTCAGCGTCGAAGATAAAAAATGTTCAAGGAGATCCTCGCGATCACTCATCTTCAGTACAATTTCCACGATAAGCTCACGGATCCACTTGAAACACTTCGCGCTGAGTATGATAAGCTCAAGGGGAGATTCAGTTAGGAAATGATAATCCGAGTATCATCAAGCAGCTCAAGTCTCTCACAGTAGATATGTATAGCAATCGTCTCATCGATGATAAAGAATTTAAAGAAATTATCACGAGACTACTATAAACATCATGTTCTTCTTTAACCCCCGCATTATTTCCAGCTCAGCTGGTAGCTATGGCGATAACGCCGATAACAACGTCGCTGAACTCAAAGCTATCATGAAGAATCTAATCATTCATGACCGCCCTCAGAAGACTCAGGCCGCTGTATGGGCAACTGATCTCGATAAGTCAATCAGGAAGGTAGATGCTTCGACCCAAACCGAGGGTGGCCGCATGTGGGCTTACCAACCCAAGAAAAAAAGACCGTGAAGACGTTTGCTCTCTAAGCGATACCACTTCGCACGAGTTTATTTCGATATCCTCGATGGACTTCGATTTTTTATCGTTGATAGATATTTCAAGTATAGCATCCCCACCATCAGCATTTTTGGTTGAGAGGAATACTGAATCCCTAAGACTACTATCTGATCAGCTCTAAGCATGGTTGATCCTATGACCTGATTCGGGTCATCAGTAGTTAAATTGGTTTTGAGCTCTTTACTCGGACCGCAACCCATGATTATGCTATACACTACCAAAGATATTTCTTTAAAAACCAATATGGATTTTCATCATCTATTGGACGGGCAAGGCCCGGGTCGCCAGACCCTCGGGCTGAACCCGAGAGCCTTGGCTCTCCCATGTCGCGTGTAGTATGCTTTGCGACGCTTCTTATCCTTATGATGGCTGACCTCGGGCATCGCCCGTCATACTTCTTACCTTTGCGCTTGAAGGCGACCATTTTCAAGCCAACCAGTTGGCGAATCGACGGACTTGTCTGTCTCTATACTCACTCAGCGATAATTGCTCGTAGTTCATTAAGTTGGGATTTCAGATCATTAATCTCAGACATTAGTTGCTGAATCATTCTCACATTATATACGCTTAATTTAGAATAATCTACATGAAGCTTGACGCCTAATGGCTCTAGCCATGGATCAGTACTGGTTTGAAGCTCCTCGCTTCCATCAGGTATGCGAGCGACTAAATCTAAAAACCCTTGATCAAGAACATCCTGAGCGATCAAACCCAATTCCTTAGGTTTATCAGGGTGTGCTTTCCATTTATATGATTTCACTCGCAATGACTTGTAAAGGCATTCAACGCGCTCAATGGGCACCTCGTTGATATCTTGCTTTAGGCGGCGGTCTGATTGCATAACCATGGCCTCACAACCAATATAACCATTGAATATCGCACATACATTTGTATATGTTATAGGAGTACCTGTAGCCATCTCCGTAGCACCTGAATCTGTTCTTAGCCTATAGACGCTCAGCCCTATATTTCCTGCGCTATTCCAGGTATAGCTGATAGTAGATGATATTTGCATCGGCGCTGATGGATTTGTTGTACCAATCCCAAATCGGCCCGCATTGGTTAATACCATTCGGGTAACTCCTCCCGTTCCAAAACGTAAATCATTGCCTGTTAAATTACCAATCCATGTCGCGTTGGTAGAGGTTGCACTATTGCCGTTATTGACCTCGATCTGAAATTTCACAGGCGTGATATTCGATCCGGAAAAAGTGCACATCCGTGTGTAGCCAGCATCGAGATAGTCGGTCCCGGAACCAGTGATGGAAAAATATTCATTTGCTGGAGTTGAATGAATCCCCAACTCCGTCAGACTCCCTAACGAGGTTATATTAGCTTGATTTCCATAAGCTAAAAAGCCGTTAATAGATCCGGAGCAGGTTATATCGCTAGTTGTAGAAAGACTTGCTGCTGATATATTTCGACTCGCATCAACGAATGCTGCGCTATTGACTCGATACCCCGCGAATGCGTTCATCGTTCCGCTACAAGCAATATTACCGATATTTTGGATATGCCTTGAGCTTGTGATAACATCAGTCCCGCCGATCTGAATGCTTCCAACATCACAGAGGGTGCCGCTGATCTTTATCGAACCATTCAGGTTTTGAGCATCGAGTGTCCTGATCGACCCAATATCTTTGTTCGCATCCACCACAAGAGCTTTAGAAGCTACAGCCCCACCGAGCGTGATATCCAAAAGTAATTCTGATTGAAAGTTTTGTAAGTTGAGGTCGTTGCATCCCAAAATTTAAGGGACGGTATGGATAGCCCTGCCCCTCCAGTCGATAGCGTGAGATTAGTTAGCGTTCCTACTGACGTGATCGACGTCTGCGCGGCTGTTGATAGCGCCCCAGTGAGAGTCGTCGCTGAGATGCTGCTCAAGCCAGATATCGATCGCGAAGCACCCGTGAAAACCAGATTGCCAGCGACTGTAAGCCCTGATAGTGTTCCAACCGATGTGATATTGGTTTGCGCCGCTGTAGATAGCGTACCTGTAATACTGGTTGCAGTCAGCGAGCTGATCGTCCCGATCTCCCCAGATGCTCCCAGTACCAACGCTTTGCTGTTTGCTGCCGTTCCAGGCGTGATCCCGACTACGTACGAGGGAGCAGATGATACAGTGGAACCATTCACGGTTAGACTGCTACATGACAATGCCCCAATCCCACTGATATCATTATTAACACCAGGAACGAGGGCTATACCTTGTGTTGCTGTCCCTTGAACAATTCCTGTAATATAAGACAAGCGGTAATCATTCTTATCGAGATAAAGCGTTTGAGCGTAATCATAGGTTAGATATCCACTGGCATCCAATGTTAGATAGAATGCTGGGTTATAGATAGGTGATGTAAAAATTGGTTGGGGATAAGAGAAACCAGAACTCATAGTTGTTTTTGTCTCGAGCTATATAGATCGAGTGATTAAAGACACGATCATGAGCGGAATTCCAGACTTTGGCGCTTCCTTGCCAAAAAAGTTCAAGTCTGCTGGCATGGGCGACATCCCTGCGCTTGACATCAAAAAGTTGTTTAGAATGGTTGTCCTTGGTCCGTCATTCAGCGGGAAGAACAATCTATGTATGTTTATCCTCAAGCATTCTCCTCACGTTTTCGCTCATCTAACAATCATAGCCCGCAATCCACACCAAGAGCTATACGAGTACCTCCGAGATAAGTTGGAAGATTTCATTACTTTTGCTGATCCAGATATGCCCCCAAAGTTGATCAAGTACGCCACACACCTATGAGCTCCAACAAACCTGAGCTTGTCATCATAGATGACTATAGCAACGATAAGCTACTCCAGAAGAATACCTTCTCACATTATATGACCAGGGGCCGGCATTTCAAGCTATCAACAATATTCCTTAGCCATAGCTACTTTGCTACTGATAAGATGATTCGCTTGAATTCAGAGTACGTCGCTATCCTAAAGGCTAATTCGAAGCGTGATTTGCAGATGGTTGTGAAAGATTTCAATATAAAGGGAGTAGATGATCGCTCGATCGTCTATTACTACAACAAAGCCACTGAACAAAAAGGTCAGATGTTGTTCATAGACTCTATCAAGGGTCAAATCAGATACAACTTTGATAGGCCTATTGCAATGGAAGAGTAATTCCAATTAAGCAATCAGAAAAATGCTTAACATCATATACAACTAAAATGGCGAGCTTTCTCAAACTTGACAGTACCAACCTAATCCAAGATGGATACAACTCAACTTGGAAATACTCGTTCCCTGGTTCAGCTGCTGACTTTCGTGATGTAGTATGCGCAGTCCAAAGCATCAGCATGTACAACTCGGAATATAATATCGATGCGATGCAGTTCCAAAACACAAGCTTCAAGATCGAAGTCCCGACTGCGGCGACTACCTCTACTATCAGTATTACTCTTCCTGACGGCATTTATTCCTACGATGATGTAAATCGCAGCATTCAGACAGCCCTTGTTAATGCTGGAGCATATTTGATCGATCCATCTGGAAACAACGTATTCTACCTAAAGCTGAGTGAAAACAGTGTTTATTACGCATGCCAGGTCGATTTTTCTCCGACGCCAACAACATTACCAACTCTTGGAGGTACTTGGGCAAGACCAGCTACTGGTCTATACTCAGCTGGTGGAACTGGATTGCCTACTACCACTCGCGTTCCTCGTCTTATCATCGATAATGTCGAGTTTGGAAAGGTGGTTGGCCTAACCGTAAGTACCTATCCCGTTACCTCAGCGGTAGTTGCCAGTGCTCAGCTCTCTAACATCATTCCACAGATTCACCCCACCAGCTCATACATCGTTCGTTGCGATCTTATTAAAAATGAGTACGTTGCATCTGGTGATATTGTAAGTGCATTTGATAGAGGTGATGCAGCAATTGGAAAGCTTATTTCATATAAGCCGAGTCAGTATGCATGGATGAATTGCCACAATGGCTCTCGCTCTACAATTACTATCAGTATCTACAACCAAAACGATAAGAAGGTTATCTTTCGCGATACATCAGTCTCGATCATGCTGTTGCTGAGGCCAAAAATAAGTTAGCTAATGCTTTTTTTCTCACAAACGGAAGGAGCCACCAGACTTACGCATTGCGCGAATCTTAGCCATGTGATCCTTAGCTTCCTGGGATCCCTTTGCAAATTTCTTACCCTTTGGCTTGACAACGCCTACGCCATATCGACGACGGACTTCACCTCGAATCGATTTGATTAGGTCTCCATGCTCAGGTTTGGTCGCCTTAGATAGTAGGTACTTCTCTCCAGAATCGACTACATCAGTTAGAACGCCTTTGCGTTTAGCATACGAAAGCGCACGCTTTGCTCCTTTCTTAACATCCGTCATGGTTAGTCGTCCTCCTTCCTTATCACTATCGGAGTCATAAACACCAATGCCAGTCATGGAACGGATAGCAGCTCTTGCAGGGATGGCACCCTGTGGAGCTCCGATTGCGGTTGCAAGAGCGGGTACAGCAACGTCGGCAGCGCGAGACAATAGACCCGAATCTTTGGCAAGCTTGAACGCTGATTTAATTCCTCCCCATACCTTGGACCAGATACTCGAACCATACATACCACCTCCTTGCATATGCTTAAACGGGTAGCCAATCTCCTTTTTGTGATCGCCAAACGTGTTCCTTTACCAGATTTGCGAGCCCGAAGAGCTTTCGCATATGACTCTGGGTGAAGATGAAGTGTAGCTCCAGAACCACTTAGCTCATCTTTAGACAATGATAATGTCCCTGTCTTGAATGCTCTCTTGAGCTTCGACTCGGGAACAGATACGGATACTTCTAACTCTTTAAAAGTCATGATTATATTTACCCTCTTGAGATAAAATCTGAATTATATTTAATCCTGAATGAAGTCTGATATGATATAAATAAAACGTACATTTGTACTAATCATGATCGGCCACATTTATCGTATCATTCATCTGGAGAGCGACGTTCAATACATTGGATCAACCTTCAATGAACCTCGTAAGCGTTGGCAACAGCATAAGCAGCATTATCAGAAGTGGGATAAGGGTAATCACTGTGAAATTGCCATTTATCCATTCATAAAGGAGCATGGTATTGATAAGTTTAAGCTCATCTCTATCAAGGAATATGACGTTGTAGACCGAACCCATCTGGAAGCATATGAGCAGTTGTGGATTTCGAAATTGAAATGTGTCAACAAAAATAACCCGTGTAGTTTGAAGCCGCTATTTCAGAAGCAATATCTCAAACAATACCGTGCAGTATGGAAACCATTAAATCTAAAAAGCAACAGCACTATCAAAAGAATACAGGTATTATTATCGATCAAGTAAAACAATACTATCAAACAAATAAGGAAGCCATTATTCAACGTAAGCGCCAGCACTAGCAAGCAAACAAAGAACGGCTTAATGCGAGAGCTGCTGAGAAAATTGAATGTGGCTGTGGTGCAAGATATAGACGTAGTGATAAAGCTGTTCATTCCAGATCTCAGAAGCATCAACGTTGGTTAAGTCAGGATAGTTAAGTTCAAATCCTTGAATCGATTTAGTACATTCATCTTATTTTTTGCTTGCAATATAACCACAGCATACACCAAATTCCACAGTAATCACCATACGTACCTTGGAATTGTTTGGGATTGTACTTCCCGATTCCATATTTTGTTGGAGCTGCCTCACCCATTGAATCGAAGAATTCGCCATCATGAACGCATGTCCAGTGTCCTACATCAAGATTAGGTGGTCGTAGTAGAACCAGATATGACCCTTTCTTAGATATCGGCTTTGTTATTTCATTCGATTCATAGATGTCATCGAGATGTACCCCAATTTTTTCGCGAGTTCGATCAGATCATGATCGGATGTGATCGGCTTGATAAGGCTGCTCATAATATTTAATTTCGTTCAAACTATATTAGAAAACATATACAATCAACGATGAGTGAAACTCAACTATCTGACCAATATTTGTACCAGAGCTCGCTTAAGAGCGACCCGGAGATCAAGGTATCTTCTGGCAAGCGAGTACCCTTTGTAATCGATCTCAACCAGGGATCGTATCAGAATGGTGTTATCACTATCGATGCAACTGCCCAGCTTAACGGCTCTGAAGGATTTGCTTGTCTTCGCGATGCATACATCATGCTACCTTACAAGGTCTCAATGAAGAATGGTGCTACTGCTCAGACCGCTGCTGCCAATCGTTTCTGTTCCACGCTAAAGTGCGGTAACTGGAATGTCATTGATAGCATGTCGCTTGAACTAAATGGCAAGACCATCGTTTCCATGGCTGACTACAAGCTCTTTTGGAACAATGTCCGCGCGCAGACAAGCTACAGTCCTCAGTACGTTGAGAAGCATGGAGCGGAGTCGTTCCTTTACCCGGATGCTGCTCAGTCCGCGTTGTACAGTTCGGCTACAAGCTCGACTACTGGAGATGGATACTCAAACACTACTGCATTTTCATCTTCGTTTGCTACTACAGGCCCCTCTGGTGGCGCATCCATCCCTAATGATGGTCTTGTTCGCCGACTTCTGTCAAACCCTCCTAATGCTGGTTCTGATTTCTCTACGTCGTGGCCGTCTGTTGGTGGAGCTGCCGCTTCTACCACTATCTCGAATCAGACTGCTCGTGGTGCCTTCGTAGCTGGTGCGGGTACTGCTAACGCTATCATGGGAACGTGGAACTATATGCTAAAGGTTAAGCTAACTGACCTTCATCCGATTTTCAAGGAGCTCGATTTGATGGCTAACCCTCAGATCCGTCTCCGTTTCCGCGTCAACCAGGGTACTTCGTCTGTTGCTGTAGATGCGTCGAAGGGTATGTCGCTAACCAGTACTACTCTCGCGAGTGGTAATGTCTGTCCTGTTATGGTTGCGGCTTCTTCCACCGGTAATCCTATGGCTGGTGTCCTTGCGGCTTCTGCCTCATTCAGCATTTCTTGGGGCGCCGTTGTCAATGCACTTGAACCGACCATCGATGGTACGTACATGCCATTTACTACTTCTCGTCTGTATGTACCGTTCGTTCATCTTGAGAACCCTCAGGCAATTATCTCCAAACCTGTTAAGAAGGTTCGATACAATGATTGCTATGCACAGTGGTTCTACCAGCGTGCTGGTATCGGTAAGCAGTCGACTCAGCTTAATGCTGCATTTGATCTCCAGCTTTCCGCTTCTGTTAAGAATGCTAAGTATGTTATTCTCCTTTCTTTTGCTGAGCAGACGGGTAGCTTTGCTTCTGCTGCTGTACAGGAGTTCCAGAGTCCGTTTGATTCGGCTCCTTGGACTCTTCACCCTGGTTCGAGCATTCGCAACTTTAACGTTCGTATTGGTTCTCAGCAGACGTTTGACATCAGCCACGACTATGACTTCCACCACTTCACTAATGAAGTCGCTAAGATTTCTTCGATTAACGGTGATCTGACTCCTGAGCTGGTGAATGGTCTTCTTGACTATCAGACGTGGTCGCTAACTAACCGTGTTCTCATTGCTGATGTTAGCCGCCTGACGGAACGTGATGTACCCCAGGCTATTCAGGTTCAAGGCGTTAATGCTGGTTGCCAAGGTACCAACATGCTCGTATTGGTTGTGAGTGAGCAAGAACTCTCCTACGATCGTCTAACGGGTGAGATTTTGGAATTCTCAACCGCATAGGTTGTCGATACCAATTTAAGAGACAAAAAATATGATTGACTTACTGGTGATCAGCTAACCATTGGAGATGTATCTTAGATTTACGAACGTGGAATGATTTATTAGATTTCGGATAGGAACCTCCACATTCACATTCAACTTTGACATTTCGCCGAGCTTTGAGAGCTTCTTTACGCGCGTAATCATCTTCTTCACGTGGTTGATCAATTTGTTGTCTTTCTTCGTCAGATGCGATACCATAGCGATGACGTTCGGTTTGCTCGTGTCGAGCTTTATGTCCGCGAGTGTATGTTTCACCACATTCACAATCAACAACTTCAGTGTTGTGAGTTTTGTTATAGACAAGATTGTATTTTTGTTTGCTTGCGAGCTTGTCTTCCTCCGATTTCCAAGCAGCGTTCTTATTAACACACTTAGTCGAATCTATAACCAATTGCTCAAACTGAAGCAAGTTCTTGCGATCTTCAACTTCATGCTCACTTATCAAGTGGATATCAAAGTTATCAACACCATGGTCGCGAAAATGATGATAAATCATAGCACCACATCGCGTATTACCGTCGCTCCAACGCTTGTATGAAGCTGTATGCGCCCACCATCGTCGCTCGAGAGTTAGTGTGGTACTACCCACATACACAATCGACTCGTCCGCGTTGGTGATCTTATAGATATATCCTTTCATTATTATATTATATGACTTTATATATCAGGATCAATCGTAATTAAGTCATCGACTAAAAAAGATATTTTTTTAATTAAGCTCTAAAGCCTCGACAAGCTTAGGACATTTCTCAATTACGAATGGGTTCTTACGAAGCCAATCGATATAATTAGAATCGGTGCGACTAATTTGCTTTAGCGTCTTCCCCTTGTACTTGCCCCAACTCATCATATATGAGTTATCATCGCTTAAAAACTTGGAATGTAGGAAGATCTTGATTTCCTCAGTAATATTGAGACTGGGTTGGTTGTGCATCCATCGACAATAGCCAGGATCAGAAGTATATACTTCTTCGATCGGCGTGCCCTTGTATTTTCCAAAAGTTAGTTCGAACGTCATGTTATCAGTTGGGGTATCTATATACATAGCCTACTTAATTTTTGAGAAAAATAAATTAATTCGGAAATAATCCGGTTTTGTACATCATCAATTGAGCGGATCTGAAACCACCCTTAGATCGAAAGGGCGTTGGTTTCGCTCTTAGGTGGTCGAGAGGTTGCGTCGCTGAATGCGATCCTGACCACAAAGAAGGTTCCAGGAATGTTCTTGTTGGTAAATTACGGTAAGTAAAAAACTGCCGGCGTAATGTTCCATGACCCACTACTAGTGTGCATGGCTTTGCAAGGGCGGTATACTGCTGAAATTAGTGAAGTCTCGTGGTCGATATCGATTGCAGTCAACAGCAGTCCCGGTACAGCAAGTGAAGTCTGTGACACGTAAAGACGAGCGAGCACATGTACGGTGGCACACTCGCCTTGGTCATCTGAACTATGAAGCTTTGCAGGAAATCGTGAGGAATGAAACGGTGAATGGTTTAGCATTGACTGGCAGTGTGTGTGCGCCTAGTGAGCGATGCTGGACGTGCATTCAATCGCGAATGAAGCGAATGTCTTACAAGAATGTGGATACTTCTAGGTCTACCGTGCCTTACCAGAAGCTCATGTCAGATATGTGCTACGTAGGCGTGACGACCTACAATGAATACGAGCACTCTCAGCTTGTACAAGATGAAGCCACTCGCTACGTGTGGGGATTTTGTTGAAGAGAAAGCAGGAAGCGTGTGACATGGTGATGAAACATGTAGCTTGGCTTCTTGCACAAGATTGAAGTATTTGGAGCTGACCAAGGACGTGAGCTTGTGAATAACAGTTTCAAGTCATTTCTGAAAGCTCGTGGGATTACTTTAGTGACCACGAATGTTTACAGCCCTGAGGAGAATGGGTTGGTGGAGCACATGAATGGCTTAGTGCTGTCTCGAGTGAGAAGCTTGCTGACGACAGTGGATATGCCTAACCTATTATGGGGAGGCATTCACTTTGCTGTTGAGGTGTTGAATGTCAGCCCGAGCAGTGCCTTGGAGGGCGAGGCTCCATATACTCGACGCTTTGGTGATCGACCGGATCTCTCTATGGTCCGAACGTGGGGTTTGGGGTTCGCTTTCACACAGAAATTGTTGCGGCAGAACAAATTAGAGAACCGGGCAAGCCGTGCATCTTTCTTGGCTACGCGAAGAACTCGATTAGTTATCGTGTACTAGCTTTAAGCTCCGGTGCCATTCAAGAGCTCAGGATGGTTGAGTTTGCCGAGGATTGGACAGTTGAGCGAAGTTAAGTGGAGAAGATCATGCTCAATCGATACGCTCGTGGCAAATATAAGCTCTCGTCAAAAATCCCTTGCGTTCATTTGGATAGTTTGAACTCGTTGAATCCTGTGATGGCTCTCGGGACGACGAACATCGAGACAAACGGCGTTGCAGTGATGAACCTCGAGATCTTCCTACCAGAAACGTAGTTGATACTCCAACCGCTATAAGTGGGTCGGCGTTGGTTAGCTTGCCTGTGAGTGGTGTGTTGAGTACAAATCCGACGAGATCAGCAGAGGCTGAGGCTCGGTCGTCGCGTACGCGCGGACTACGCGAATGGAATCCTGCACGAGATCGTGTTGACGCTGATGGAGGAGGTGATGCAAAGGGTGGCGTGGACCTGTCTAACCGCAGTTGTTCTGCACCTTGTGATGGTAGTGGAGAGCTGTCTAACAGCAGCCGCTCTATGCCTTCGAAGACATCGCTAGCTGTCAGTGATTTGGATGATGAATGCATGGATTCTAGTGGGAATTGCTCTGATGAAGAAACAACTGATGCTGCAGCCGCGAATGGCGAACCGATGGAGATATTTCCCGCTTAGTGGGGAGATAGAGAAGCAGAGGACGAAGCGAAAAACGATCCTGGTGCATCCTTTCGTCGATCGTCTCGTGTTAGACGACCGAATGTTCGGCTACGTGACTATGAAGTTGGCATTCCAGCCAACCTGGTAATTCAGGCAGTGAATGAGCTGCTGGAGCCGACTTCTGTGGCCGAAGCTCTTAGTGCTCCAGATGCTCAGAAGTGAATTGATGCACTAGAGACTGAGTACAAAGAGCTGTTGCGGAATCATGTGTGGATTTAGTGGATCGACCTGCAGGGTCGTCAAGTAGATTTTGTGACTGCATTCCTGAACGGACCATTGGATGAAGTTGATATTTATATGGTGCAGCCCGACTACTTAGATGATGGTACAGGTCGTGTGTGCAAACTACAGCAAAGTCTTTACGGATTGCGGCAAGCGCCGCGTATCTGGTACATGATGCTTGTCAAGTATCTGAGGAAGCGTGGGTTTGTGCGGACCAAAATGGATGCAGGCGTGTACGTGAGGACAGTGGGAGCAAACAAGGTGTTTGTGACCGTGTATGTTGACGACCTCTTGGTTGTTGGGACAGAGTCCGACATCGAGATAGTGCTGGCGCAGCTACGAAGCAAGTTTAAGATTAAAGACTTGGGAAATGTGAAGCACTTGCTAGGAATGGAAATCACGTACGTACCAGGTTGCATCCTATCGATTTCTCAGCGTGGCTATACAGAGAATATATTGGCGCGATTCAAGATGGATAAGTGTAAGCCTGTTCCTACGCCTCAAGTGAAAGGCAATTTTCCTATGCCTGGGAATCCGGATGTGGAACCGGTTTGTGTGAACTCGGATCCGGATCTGGACTACCGACAGATTGTTGGATCGTTGCAGTATCTTGTGCAATGCACACGCCCAGATATCGCCAACGCTGTACGGACGCTAGGAAAATTTCTGAATTGCTTTACAAGAGAGCATCACGTCTTCGCTAAGAGAGTATTAGGTTACTTAAGAGGCACCTCCGACTATGGACTCGTGTTGACGAGGTCTGACAAGCCGGACTTGCAGTTTGTGGCGTACGTGGACGCGTGGAGACCTTCAAAAGGGAGATGCAGCTTGTGGCATACGCAGACGCAGATCTAGGAAACGAAAAAGATGATCGACGTTCTGTGACTGGTTTTGTATTGCAAATGGAGGGCTGCACATACGCGTATTCAAGTCACAAGCAGCGCTTGATGATGGATGATACCTGTAGTTCTGAGTTTGTAGCTGCAGCTGAGTGCTGTACGATGATTATGTGGACGCACAACCTTTGCAAGGAGCCTCGACTTCATCGTAAGAAGACGATACTCTACGATGATAATCAAGCCGCTATTGCTGTGACTAAGGCTAACACTGGAGACTATAAGGTCAAAGGTGTGGATCTCAAGTATCACAAAATTCGTGATTATTTTGAGAGAGATGAATTTGCGTTGGAGTACTGCCCGACAGAAGAGATGTTGGCAGACATTTTGACAAAGCCTCTCGGCCCGACGCAGTTCAAGAAACTAAGGCAGCTTTTGAATGTTGTGCCCGTTCCTGCTGGTACGGATGGAAATGATGGAGCATAAACAATAACAACAGTCGCCAGAAATTCGAAGTGGGAGTGTGGCGAAGGTCGAGTTCCTGCCACGTTGTATTGGCTCTGTAAGCAGTTGTACAATCCGGTTGTACGTGCCAGTATACGCCAGTAGTGTATAGTCTCACATTAAGAGAAGGGGTTGTCACCTTCGAGGTTTCCCCCTTCAATCCCAAAGTCGCTCAGTGGGAAGCAAGTGTTTCTTTGCGTCGTCGCCCTAGCTACGCTACTCCTATCACCGTCACTTGCCTGTGCATTGTGCCAGGTTTCAAGGTCCGCTTGCTATCATTTCGAGATACTTTTGAATTTGCTCAAACGGTGTTCGTCGGTGCCGATATCTACGCAGCATCAGCGGAGTACACGAGTCCGAGGTCACGACGAACTTTGTCCATAATCTTCATAATCCCCAGCGATTCGGCATGCGAGAACTCGCTCCGTTCAATCTTCTGGCTCTGAATAGCTTGTGTCACTGCCTCCGCTTCGTAAATGAAACCCGAATGGTGATCACTAGGGTTCGGCCACGGGAATCGTGACGTCTTCTCCGTTTCCTTTCCGTTCTCGTCGTACGAGACAACTGAGATCTCCATCGTCGCGTGTGCTGGTGGCTGGATGAAGATCCGTCCGTTGGTGCCCGTGATCGTCACCGTCTCACTGATCCTTGCCAGTGTCGAGTACTCCACCGTGGCGAAACGTTGGCCGCTGTACTCGAGAGTGATGGCGTTGTACACGTCCACGCCTTCGTCGCTGAGCTTTCCGGCCGTTGTCACTTTCTCAGGCTCAAAGCCGAACACCATCGTTGCAGTAGCCAGGACGTAGATGCCAATGTCCAGCAACCCGCCACCGCCCAACTCCTTCTTCCAGATGCGATCGTTGTCGGCTTTGAACGGGACGCCGAAGGTGGAGTGAACGTGGTGCACATCACCGATGCCGCCGTCCTCGATCAGTTGACGCACGAAGCGAACTGCGGAAAGAACCGAGCCCACATGCCTTCCATGAAGAAGAGCTTCTTGTGCTTCGCCAGAGTGATGACCGCTTCCGCCTCTTTCAAGTTCATGGCCATCGGCTTCTCGACCAGCACGTGTTTGCCGTGGTTTAGTGCCAATTGTGCGAGTACGCAGTGCGTCGGGTGAATCGTGCCGATGTACACCACGTCCACCTCCGGATCCGAGCACAGAGCCTCGTACGAGTCGAACGCGTGAGGAATATCTGCAGATACAGCATCAATCTATGCTCGACAGTCCAAGAAAACAAAGTTGTTCCACGTACCATGTTTGTTGGCAAACTCCTGGGCTTTGTCCAACGAACGAGCGGCGCAAGCGTGGAAGATGGCGGACTTCAGAGGTTTCACGTTGCTGGCGAAGGTGTGCGAGATGCGACCGCAACCGAAAATGCCCCAACGCAGAGGATTGGTGTCGCTGCTTGCCATGTTTTCGGATGTGCAGTGTGCGACGAAATCGAAAATGGCGTACCAACCGGAGCTCAAGATGGCTGTCAACGTGCAGAAGCTCCACTTTGATTGCTCATGGATTGGTATTGTGGTTGAACTTTACGACCTACTTGTACACCAACTGTCCTACTTGGTGTCTGCCGGATACACCAACCCAATGTCCTTGCGGATGTTGTCCATGATGGTCATGATGCCCAACGACTCGTCCAGCGAGTATTCGTCAGCCTCAAGCTGCTTCGATTGGATAGCCTTTGTGACAGCTTCGCCTTCGTGAAGGAATCCAGAGTACCCGCTATCCGGATCAGGCCATGCGAAGTGCGTCGTTGACTGCTCCTCTTTACCGGGCCCAACACTCCGGATCACCGAGACTTCGGTTGCAAGGTGAGCTGGCGTGTGGATGTAAATGCGGCCGGTAGTTCCCGAAATGGTGACAGTCTCACTTAGCTGCGCCAGCATCGAGTACTCGATCGTAGCGAAGCGTTGGTCGCTGTACTTCAGCGTCACCGAGTTGTGAACGTCCACGCCGCCATCGTTAAGCGTGCCAGCCGACGTCGCCTTCTCCGGTTTCGTGCCAAACACCATTGTGGTGAAGGCGAGAGGATATATGCCAATGTCCAGCAGGCCTCCTCCACCAAGTTCGTTCTGCCACAAACGCTCTTCGTTCGGTGGGAACGGATACCCGATTTCGGCATGAACGTGGCGGACGTCACCAATCTCGTTATCCTGTAGCAATTTGCGGACGAAGCGAATGCTCGGGAAGAAGCGCGTCCACATGCCTTCCATGAGGAAGAGCTTCTTCTCTCTCGCCAAAGCAATGAGCGAAGCCGACTGCTTCGCGTTCATCGCCATGGGTTTCTCCACGAGCACGTGTTTGCCATGATTCAGTGCCAACGTCGCGTGCTCGCAATGCCACGGGTGAAGTGTGCCGATGTACACGACGTCAATCTTTGGGTCAGAACACAGATCTTCGTACGAGTCGTAGGCACGAGCGACACCTAATAATAATGGTTGCACAACGTAATGGTCAGTCTCAACGACAATAGGTTGACCTGTGAGTTAAAGCAAATGATGGTACCATGCTTCTTTGCGAACTCCTGTGCGTTTGATAGCGACCTGGCAGCACACGCTTGGAACGTCACCGTTTCCAGAGACTTGATAGCGCCAGCGAAAGCTTGAGAGATACGGCCGCAGCCCAGGAAGCCCCAGCGAAGGGGGTCGGTGTTGTTCATGCTTGTTTTAGACAGTGGAAACTCGTAGCGGCGGTTCAAAGCGCAAGTGACGAGCACTTCTGTAATCTACCTGCGCAAACATGCAGCAATGATTCGTGGTTGCATCTTCATCACGCTGACAAATCCCAGAGTCGATGTCTTACCGACGAAAGCTTTCACACAAGTTCCTACCAGGAGGTATCCATAATATTAATACAGCACCGAGTTGTTGAGGAGAACGCGCAGGAAGTACGGCGGCCGTACGCACTGGTACTGGAGACGTTGGTAAGTTGTCTCCAAGTGCCTTTTCCTCCTCCATCTCTAAGTAATAGTACATGTACCGGTAGACCGTGGCGTCCAAGCCCCATAAGCACAACGAACTACGTCACACTTGATTCGTGGTTGAAGCCTCATTCATACTAGGTAAATCAGCCCCTGTAGCAGATATGTCGGCAGGGAGTGAGTTCATGCTCGCTGTCTTCGAGAAGGAAAGCGATTCAGTCTTGCATCACAAGCTGAAATACAGTGTAAGACCTTCATTCGCAGGATGCTTGATGGCAATCGGATGAACGTGTTTGCCAGCATCCACGACCCAGTGAGTTATAAGCCCCATATCAAGTATATCCTCCACTATCCGCAATAACAAATCTATTCGCATTGACGATCTAGTATATCCACGTCATTCTGAGATTTTCCACTTACGTCTCACTTGATAACCATGAGTGCTCCTCTCCGTTGGGGCTTCCTCGGCTGCGGCCGCATCTCTTCCGACTTCGTGAGCGCCATGAAGTCTCTGGACAACGTCGTGTTCCAGGCCTGTGCTGCTCGCTCTTTGCCCAGTGCTCAGGCGTTCGCCACGCAGCATGGGATCGCCCAAGCCTACGATTCCTACGAGGCTTTGGTCTCAGATGCCCAAGTGGACGTCGTGTACATTGGCACGTTGCATCCGTGGCACTACGAGCACACGGTACTCGCTCTGAATCATGGCAAGCACGTGCTGGTGGAGAAGCCCATGGCCATGAACGCCACTCAAGCGTCGAGTGCCATCGCCCTCGCCAAGGAGAAGAAGCTCTTCCTCATGGAAGGCATGTGGACCCGTTTCTTCCCAGCTATTCGCCACGTGCGCCAACTGTTGAAGGACAAGGAGATCGGAGACGTCCACCACGTACACGCGGCCTTTGGCGTCGCTTTCGACGTGGACAACGCCAGGATGTGGCACAATGAGTTGGGCGGAGGAGGGCTCCTGGACATTGGCATATACCCTCTGGCCTTCGCTACGATGGTGTTTGGAGCCAAACCCGAGAAGGTCACGTCGGCCGGTAAGCTCAATGAAGGCGGAGTGGACATTTACAACTCGGTGACGCTGGAGTACAGTGACAACCGCTTCGCTACTGTCGAGTACACGATGCTGGCCACGTTGGACGAGACTGTTACTATCACTGGAAGCAAGGGACGTATTCACCTTCCTGCGTCGGCCCACACGGCCACGGAGGTGACGCTGACCAAGTACCTGGAAGACGGCTCGCAGAAGGAGACTAAGTCGCTCTTCCCGTGGCCGACGCCGGCCTCTGGAGCTACCTTTAACTACGGAGGCTCCGAGGGCTTCCGCTATGAAGCGGAGGCAGTGATCAAGGCCATTCAGAGCAAGAAGGTGGAGAACGAGGAGTACCCGCTGGACGAGTCGCTTCAGATCATGACCATTATGGACAAGATTCGTAAGGATCTCGGACTCGTGTACCCTGCGGACGCCAAGTAGGGCATTTCTGGTTGCTGATGTACTGCATCGTGCAGCTTCAGGCTGCAGTTGTCGTTCAGAAAAAAAGCCAAATAAGTTGAGTTGCACATGAAATGTCTTTCGAAGTGCATGTAACGTTATGACTTGATCGCTGGTTTCCTACGCACATGTAATCAATCGGGTCGACTCATTCGCGTAGTCACGTGCAGAACACTGCCTACATTGCATCAGATCATTGTGCAGCAAGAACAGCTTCAACCACGAATCAATCAAATCTACACTCATCGGATTTCCGATTCGAAAGTGCTGGGCTTCAACCACATTTGCACTCGAAAGCTGGACCACACTTTATTTTTGCTCTTTGGTGAGAAGATCTCAATGGATGTCGATTCGCAAACTCCGCTGCGTTGGGGTTCATCGGTTGTGGCAACATCGCCAACGACTTTGCCAATGCTCTGAAAGGCGTAACCAGTGAGGAAGTGAAGCTTTCTGCATGCGCAGCTCGATCTCTAGAGACCGCTGAAAAGTTCGCGAAGACGCATGGTACATCGACAATGATGCAGTAGTTCTGCAGATTTATTGCCACTGATCAACTCGTGCTTGCCTCAGGCTTCACCTGTGCGTACGGATCGTACAAGGACTTGTGTGCTGACCCGCAGGTGGATGTGGTGTACGTCGCCACTATCCACCTTGTGCACTTTGAACACATCACGCTCGCATTGAATCACGGCAAACACGTGATAGTCGAGAAGCCCATGACGATGAGTGCGAAGCAAACTGCGTCGGTGATTGAGCTGGCCAAGACCAAGAAGCTTTTTCTCATGGAAGGCGAGAGCAGCAGCATTGATTTTTTTCTCTAGAAAACTTACAATCTTGTGTCATGAATTTTCTCCAGGGGTGTGGACGCGCTGCTTCCCTCGATCAAATACGTTCGCCAGCTCATTGCAGAAGGGAAAATTGGCGACGTTCACCACGTCCACGGCGATCTTGGCCTCAAATTCGTGACTTCTGAGACCGAAGCGAACTTTCGTAGTTCGTCGGGTGCTGGGACTCTCCTGGGTCTCGGGATCTACCCGTTGTCGTTCGTTACGATGATATTCGGTACTAATCCGTCGAAGATCACTGCCACCGGAAAGCTGAGCACTGGAGGAGCTGATGTGTATGGCTCAGCCACTCTCGAGTTTGGGGAGAACCGATTTGGTACCATCAACTTCACCGCCTTAGCCGAGCTTGGTAACACCGTCACGATCACGGGTAGCAAAGGGAGAATTCACCTTCCGTCGTCAGCCCATAATGCGAGAGAGGTCAAGCTCACGCAGTTCCTCGAAAACGGCTCGCAACAAGAAAAGACGACCCTATTCCCGTGGCCAGCACCTTCCCCGAGCATCGCCACACCGTTCAAGTACACGGGCTCGGAAGCACTCGTGTATGAGGCCGAGACTGTCATCAAGGCAATCCAAAGTGCTCAATTGCACTGTGAAGAATACCCACCCGAGGAATCGCTGGGTATCGCGAAAATCATGGACGCGATCCTGAAGGATATCGGAGTAGTTTACCCTACTGCCTAAGGAGGTCGAACTGTCACCTACTTCAAAGGAACGAGTACACGCCCCAGAAAAAGAAGACATTCGTGCAACTAAAGTCAGAACGAGATGTATTGCTTCCGTCGTCGTTATGGATGTGGAGCCGTTCTCACAGTTGGTCTTGGTACGGCTCCGATTTCGGTCTTCGTTTGGTCTGTATCGCGATAACGCCAAGCTCAGGTGTTGTACTACTACTACGTATCCATAGTATAATAGTAGTAGCTTCGCTTAGGCTAATCTTCGCTGAATACGTTGGTGTCGGGGTACAATTGTCTACAGGATCTACTCGCATCGCTCTCTACCATTTTCCTTCTCTACTCTTTACCCTCTCTCTTTGGAGATCACAGTTGTCTGCAATGTTGTTCTTCACGTTGATCCTCAACACTTCTCATCACGGTGCACCAATTTGAATTTCTGATCGACTATCAAATAACGGACGCCGTTGATTGTTTGCAGTGTTGATGCAGGAATGGATTCTGCGCTCAAGTTCGACTGGGACAACATTTTGAGTGGCCCAAGTGACGGATGAAGCCAAACTTGTGGAGCACCGCGGGGATACGCTCATGCAACAAGAATGAAGGCTTGATTAATGTGTTGCAGACTTCCTTTTGAAAACAGAATTAATTTCTAGTGCTCTGCTCTATTGCGGCCCGCAATTTTGCGGGAGCATCGATTGTTATGGAGTACAGGTTATTGACATGTGATATATTATGGCACTGGAATCTCACAAATGTGGTGGTGGAGATGCCCTTATCATCTACAAGATGTGGAATGGTACTGGAGCACCAGTCGGCAATTTGCTCTGCACCAGGCATCCAGGTTCCAAGATCGCCCGTCACCCGTAACATGGCCAAGTGGGTTACCATCGTGATTATCTGGATGGCAGCTGTCGTCAGCATTGGAGCTTCGCAAGATCTTCGAATGCTGCGAGGTGCTGCTGTGCTACACAAGACAAACTCGTCTTCCTCTGGTAATCAAGAACTGTTGAGTGCGAGCAAACTCACCCACACTATTTCAGCTTTGAAGGCGAACGTTCGATGCTTCCGCAGCTTATTCAGCTCGAAGAAGTGTGTCTATCTGCCAGCATAAGGACGAAAACACAATCAAGACAATACAACTTCGTAATTTTGACCACTCCATTCGCTTCAAAGTAAAGACGCTCGAGCGGTTATTAGCTTTTTGCCACCCAGAAAATGCCACGTACGTACGTCATAGCAACACCAACGGTCCGCATGTATAATTTCCCTCGGATAGTCTACAGAAGTGCTACGAAGTGCTAGCCGAAATGACCCAACATTTGCACCTCGACCTGCAGCTAAGCCTCATTTCACTTTTTCAAATTCCTGTCTGAAGCACAAGCCCTCGAACACCTTTCGCCATGCGCACCTCATTCAGCATCGTCATTGCCTTCCTCGCTACCGGCCTCTTCTTTGGCGACGCAACTGCGACAATGGCTCTGCGTGGCATCAATGATGTCGGCTCGGAGACTCGCATCCTCAATGCGGCCGACGGTTCTGGATCGACTGCTTCCTTCGACTCCGTTGACGGCAGCAATACTGAACTGGAGGAAAGGGGCGCCCATAATGGCCACCAGAAAACGATATGCCAATTCAACTCGTGCTGGAAGGTCGACGTTTTCACCTCGTGAATGTTTAACACCTTCGACGTTATCGACAACGTTGGAATAAGACCAGGGAGTTGTAGTCGCTATTGAGTCCGTTGCGTGAAGAGTATACCTGACGTTTGACGTTCATATCTGGTTATTTCGTAATCTGCTTGAAGCAGAGTTGAACGTGCTCTAGCGCACCGTCAACTCTGTTCTCACTTTTCAACTTTCAACGGACAAGCCAAGCTTAAGACTCGTAAGCCCCAATACCCGCATGTCGTGAGAGCTTCATTCGTGATCGTCACTGACACCAACTTTCAACCAGGAGATGCCAGCATCGCTGTTGACATTGCAAGATTGACTTCATCAGATACGTGCAGCAAGCCTGGGGAACGATAACCAAACGTATTCCGCAATTTCCGCAGCTTGTAGCAAGGTACGTTCGTCACCTACAAGAAAAATGAACTCTTGATCACGAGAAACCCGCTTTCTTTGCAACCTGCGGAACGAAATCTATTATCCACGCCTCAAAGTGAGGTTACGCGAGCCCCGCCTCGCCCCCATATCGCTGGAATATGCTGCAGCTAATTCCTTCACCATTTACGATAGCTAGGCGAGCCGGGTGACTGTGGCCTTCATCCTGTGGACTCCACAATCACCAGGTACGCCCAGCTATTGTAAATGGCGAGGCTTCGACGTATTCGGACCCCTCTAGATTTTAACCACCCCCACTTAATGGCGAACAAAACACCATCCTCCCCAGTCGCTGCTGTGCTATCACTCTTCAAGTTCCAACCGCACAGTCGAGCACCATGCGATTCACACTCCTCATCTTCGCTGTCGTCTTCTTAGCAGGACACGTCGATGCTGCTGCTACTCTCCGTACCACCGACAACATGCGCTCAAATACCCGCAAACTCCACCAAACCGACGTTTCTGGCTCGGTTTCAGCATCCGTGGACGGGAGCAAGACGAACCACGAGGAGCTCGCGGATTTACTCACCGAGTGCAAGGACCCAAAGAGCGAAAAGTGCTGGATCGCGATCCTCAAGGCGTTCCAAACGGACGTCAAGGACGGCAAAGTGGACATTAAGCCGTGATTCAGCACATCGTCAAGGGTTGTAGCCATCTCTCACTTCAACAACATGAGATGTAGCCATCTACGTGTCACTCTTCTATCGCCACTCTTTTCACTGCCCTCTAAAAAAACAGAACGCGATCTTATTTTTAGAATCTTTCGTACTTACCGCGTAAAGTACGCCCCCATCTGAAACTAAAAAAGTCGTACAAGACGCGAAGCTCCCCAAAGCGCGGCTAAGTCTAAGCTTAGCTTCGTGCGTTGCTGTCAGTACGCCCCCACTTCCGCTTTAACCCCCAGTAGTGCATTCGACGCGCCTGGATCTCGCGGTTCGTCTCGTGCGACTCCCTCCTCTCACCGCCCCGTACCCGCTGCACTAGACGCTTTACCATGAAGTGGCTCCGCTCGGCCGAGATGGAGTACATCTCGCTCATTGTGAACGAGGACGCGGCGCACGACTGCGTGCAGAAACTGGGCGACCTGGGCGTGCTGGAGTTCACGGACCTGAACCCAGAGCTCACGCCCTTCCAGCGACGCTACGTCAACTACGTCAAGCGCTGCGACGAGATGGAGCGCAAACTGCGGTACTTTGAGGTGGAGTTGGCCAAGTTCAGCATCGCACCTAAGCCCGCGGGTTCCATCGACCAGTTTCTGGCTGGCTCAGCCGACATCCGCTACGGCTCGCAGGACACGGCGGCCCGTGCATTGGACACGCTGGAGCGACTGCTGGAGGACAAGGAGCAGGAGCTGCTGCAACTCAACTCGATGCACGAGAAACTCACGCGGGAGTACAACGAACGCAAAGAGCTGCAGGAAATCATCTCGAGAGCGGGAGAGTTCTTTGAGATTGAGAGTGAGTTAGTTAGTTTTTGTTTTGTGTGTTTTTGCTGACTTTTTTTATTTTTTAGTTCCTGAGGTGCAGGCAAGACGTACTTCGAGGACGGGTTCCAGGTCTGGAAGTTATAGCTTTGTGGAAGCATCTGCTGGAGCTGGAGAGGACTCGTCTACGCTCCGTTTCCGCAATGTGACGGGTGTTGTACCGGCTGATGAGAGACTCAAGTTCGAGAGGATGATCTTCCGGACCACGCGCGGCAACTGCCTCACGCGGTTCTCGCCCATTGAGGAGCCCCTCGCGGACCCGACCAATGGCCAGCCCGTGACCAAGCACGCGTTCGTGATCTTCTTCCAGTCGGCGTTTATTGAGAACAAGCTGCGCAAAATCTGCGACGCCTTCCACGCGCGTCTGTACTCGCTGCCTCCTATGGATGATCGTGCTGCGATTGCGCACCTGATCCAGAGCAACGCGGGCGAGCTCAACCAGAGCAGCCACATTTTGCGCCGCAACCGTGAAAGCTGCGTGCTGCTGTGCCGCGACCTTGCGGAGACGCTCGAGTCCTGGAAGTGGTCGGTCCTGCAGGAGAAGGCCACGTACCACGCACTCAACATGTTCCGTGCCGACGTGAGTGGCATGCTGCGTGCTGAGGGCTGGGTCATCAAGGAGGCGCTGCCTAGTGTGCGTCGTGCTGTCACGCGCGCACACAGCGGCGGATGACAAGTCCATGCCGTCTCTTGTGGACAGTGTGGCCAAGCCGTGGCCTGTGCCGCCTACTTACTTCGAGACAAACAAGTTCACAGATGCCTTCCAGGCCTTCGTGGAGACGTACGGTTGCCCTCGATACCGCGAGATCAATCCGTCAGTGTTCACAGCTGTGACGTTCCCGTTCCTTTTCGGCGTCATGTACGGTGATATTGGTCACGGTTTCTGCGTGCTGCTTTTCGGACTGTATTTGATCCTGACGGAACGCCGACTCGAGCAACCAGGAAACATGGGCGAAATGGCGGCTTCGATTTACGGTGGCCGATACATGCTGTTTATGATGGGCGCCTTCGCCATCTACGCTGGTCTCATTTACAACGATTTCTTCTCACTACCACTTAACTTGTTCGGCTCCAAGTTCGCGTACCCGGACTGTCTCGAATCTCATGACCGTGAGGCGAGGTGTGTGGCTCAATACATAATTGACGGCAAGATGACGTACGTCAACGCCACAGACGTATCCGGTGGAGAAAACGTGTATGCTGTTGGGCTGGATCCTGTTTGGAAGACGTCTTCGAACGAGCTGCTGTTCTTCAACTCGTTCAAGATGAAGGTTTCTGTCATCTTCGGCATTATTCAGATGACTTTGGTATCCTCCTCAAGGGCTGGAACAACATCTACTTCCGTGACTACTCGACCTTCTTCTTCGAGTTCGTGCCGCAGATCGTGTTCGCCGTATCGCTGTTCTGCTACATGATCGTGCTGATTGTGATGAAGTGGAGCATTGACTGGACTGAGCGCATGAAGCACGAGGTGTGCCCATACAATTACGCTGGCGAGCACACTGGTTGCCGTCCGCCTTCGCTTGTGAACACGCTTATCAATATCGCGCTTGCCCCTGGCAACGTGGTGGACCCGCTTTACGATGGACAGCTTGAGACTCAGCAGACACTGCTAATGATGGCGTTTCTCTCCGTGCCGGCCATGCTTCTCATCAAGCCCATCTACCTGAAGATTCAGAACGACCGCACGTCACCGCCTGTGACTCACCACCACGTTGACTTCGAAGACGAAGCTGAGGAGCGTTTGGTGTCGCAGCAGCACGGCAACTCTGGAGGCCACGGCGGTCACGGTGAGGAATTCGAGTTCGGCGAGGTGGTCATCCACCAGGGTATTGAAACCATTGAGTTCGTGCTTGGTATGGTGTCGAACACTGCGTCGTACCTGCGACTGTGGGCCCTGAGTCTGGCTCACTCGGAGCTGGCTACCGTGTTCTGGGAGAAGACGATGCTGTCCACCATCAACAGCGACTCGTTCATCGCCATTTTCATCGGTTTTGGAGTGTTCGCGGCGACGACGTTCGGTGTGATTTTGGCCATGGACGTGCTGGAGTGCTTCTTGCACGCGCTGCGTCTGCACTGGGTGGAGTTCCAGAACAAGTTCTACAAGGCCGACGGCTACAAGTTCCACCCGTTCTCGTTCAAGCAGACAATCAAGGACTCGCAGCAGGTCTAGACAGCAAGCGAATTGAGCGAGGTCGTGAAAGTCGACCCCGCTCAGAGAGCAAGATCCGATACGAAAACCCCATCCACCGATTCGCAGGTGGTTGGCCCAGAAAAAGAGAAACTGAAGTAGCAGATCCTGAGCAGTTTAGCAAGAGAAGGAGAAGGCACAGGTCTGCGGTGCATATGGAAGCGTGCGCGTCTTCCTTTTTATAATAGGACTTGCAGCTTTTGAGCATCGTCTTGTCTTCTCTCACCCTCTCTTGGTGAAAAGTTGGTGTCGTCCACTCTCCTCTACTTGGACGCCTTGGACGCCTTCTTCTCCATCTCACTAGAAGAAAACACACACTCAAACATCAGTTCTTACCTCTACTCTACTGCAGCTCTTACATTTGCTGCACTTGTTTGCGCAGGTTGCTACTGGCGCTCAGGTCCTGCACCCGATCGAGTGCCTTGCTGTCGGCGTAGAGGTATCCGACTCCTCCACCAATGAGGGCGCCACCCGCAATGGCGAGGAATTGCACGCGCCTCGGATACGGACCCAACGCTGAATTGACACCAACACAAAAGTGAGGATTAACGACTTAATGGCTCAACTTCGGAATTCGTGAAATTGGTGTTCATGTACCGGTGATGCCGGCGAGCACAGCGGATCCCGTGGCGCCTCCCACGCCTGAGCAGTACTCGATGTCGCTCCGTCGTCGGTCCATCCAGACTTTCTCCTCCAGCGTGAGACGCTGCGGAGCGCGTGGGGCGTTGGCGGCGGGTGTCGAGCTCATGGTCCTCAGGTTTTGTGTGTCTATGTGGTTAGTATACACGGTTATCCGGATTTTAAATTCGGTACAATATAGAACGCCAAATTAACTGATATCAGTACTTTATGAACTCATAAACAGTATCCTTGTGCTCTTCAACGTGAGGCAAGTGGTTCGCGTACGTGAACAGCAGGAGAAAATTTGGGCCCTGGTGGCGAATGTGAGTCAACTCTGGCGCCATGACGAGCATCCCGCTTATGCTAAGATCGATTTGAAGGCGAGACTTTACCTAACTCCGACACGAACACTTGCGTCCAGTGGGTAGCAGCGCTGACATCAACTCTGCTGTCGTTTCCGGTTCTAGCGACCAGCATAACGTGTGTGTCTTGCAAAAAGGACGAGAAATTGTCGTCAATGATTTCAGTAGTTGGCACCACTGCAACATATAGGAAAACCTAAGTTTTTTTAAAGTTTAAAGGTGTATTGTGTTACTGTTTCCTGAAGGAAATGAACTCTAATGACCATTCTAGTCAGGCATTTACATCTTGACCAGTGTTTCGACTGCCGTGCAGGAAAATCTAAGTTGGACTCTAACAAGGCACATGTAAGAAAACCTAAGTTGGACTAACTTTTATAAAAGCTTAGCCGACACGCAATGATCGAGGAGCATGCTGAACACGGTTCGATTTGAACGATACTTTAGAAAGTTAACACAAATAAATTAAATGGCCCAAGTCAAAACAACACGCCTTTCGCCTCCTGCTCTCAGTTGACACTGTCGTGGCTCAAATGCCGCACGTGCTTTCTTTGGGGTTCCTGGATGAACCCGTAGCCTGGGTGCCGCTTGGTAACCAGCGACAGCGTTGGAGTTTGCGGAGTGCGAGGGATGCACGCGGTCGGCGTGACAGTCATCGTGGACGATGCCGGAGTTGCCGAGGAGTTGATCTGGTTGGGGTTGGTCGAGTACACATCCATGAGGAAGTCCATGGACTCGTCAAAGTCGGGCACGGTCTCCTTGACAGTGTTGGCTTCCCACGACGACGGGTAGTTGGTGTTGCCAATGAAGGCGCTTGAGATCGTAGACGTGCTAAGGTTGTTGAACTCGGCGGTAGCCATAGCAACCGAAGTCGACATAGCACAGGACACGTAAGGGTGCTGCAGCGAATTGCGCATGGGCATGACAGGCAGCGAAGTCGTTCTCGCAAGTCCGAGAGGAGTTGCTGCCATCGGCACACTCATATGAGTGGGGACCGGAGCCATGAACCCCATTGCACCGGGGTGGGGCGATTGGTGGTAGACGCTTGTGTGCGAGTTGGCGTAGGGGGACTGAGAGTACCCCAGGGTAGTCAGACCGGAAGACATCGGAGGGGTTTGAAGGGTGCCGTTGCGGTTGCGGAGACCGCGCATGCGGCGTGCCAGCTTCTCTCGGTACTTCTGAGCGTGCGTCTGCGTTTGACGAACGGTGCGGGTACCCACCATTTCGGCGATGGCCTTCCAGGGGCCCTTTGGGAACGTCTCCATTGCGCGCAAAAAGCGCTCGTGCTCAACCTTGGTCCATGTACCCGAAGCCTTAACGACTTCTCCATTGGTGTCCAGCTGCTGCTGCTCCTGTCCAGGGACTCGGCGACGCGCACGGTGCCGTCCTTGACGATCAGCAGGTCCTTGCGGTCCAGCTCAGGAATGGTCGAAGTGGACAACCAGTCATCGTAGTCGTCGTTTGCTGAGGTGTCCTTGACATCACTGTGAAGCTCGGCCTTCTTTTCTTCGTGGGCGCGCACTTGCTGCCGCTCGGCCATTCCGAATGACATGAAAGTTCTTTGGTTTGTTACTTGTTGGGTGAAAGGTGGAGTGAGTCGACAGCAAACTGACTGGAGTATGCCGTGATTCGTTGAGTGTGTCCGAGGTAAGTAGGTCAGGTTGTTTGGTTGCTACTGAAGACGGAAAAAAGGAGACTGGCGGTTCGGTGAGTCTGGTAGTCGCGTTGGTCGACTGTGTGGTACTGGTGGTTTCTACAACTGATCGTTGGTTGTCCAGCAGTGAAATTCGAGAATGAACAGCTCTCTCCGCTCTGCTCTTTTCGCGACCCCTCTCCTGTGTCTGGTTGCATTGGTGGCACAAACGCTTGACAGCCGTGATACTTTGCTGATAGCGCAGCCCGCGTGCGTGACTGCGCCGGCTGGCACCTCTGTGCTCGCACTGTCTATGAGTTTGCTCCGACCAACGGAGACGCGAGCGTTGCGTCGGACAACGCGCTCAAGAAATCGAGGACGAGCCGCTTGGGCCCACCAAAACGCCGTCGCCTGTCAGCGCGTGAGGGTGGAAAGAGGAGGCGCTTCGTTTGCTCGGGGCCGGACAAAATCCAGCATTCGTAATGCCCGGTGCTGTTGATCCACAGCCGAGCTCCGGCGCCGGTCACGACGGACAGCGGAGCCCAGCGCAAAGCTCACATTTTGCTGAACCGGGCGCCGAGAGACGAGCTTTTGATTGTTTCCGCTGCCAGAAAACAAGATGGCGAGCCAACATCTGATACCGTGGCGACGAACGTGTCAATCAGAGTGCCACGTTTGAAACGGACGGCGCACATAGCGAGGACGAGCGGTAACCCCGCCGATATGACAGATCATAGGTAACATGCCGTTTTATGATATATTTAGATACTCAAATGCCAAACCGTTTATGCCACATCATGATTTCATGCGCTAGAGCAGTATTGCGCCCGTATCCTACGGCCATCACATTGCCATCACCAGGCTGAAGCAAAGTTGCTGCAGTTGCAGTTTTTGCACCGAGCAGTATCGGGCTCTGCCTGACCTGAGGGCAACGGCAAACCGACGGCGAATGCCTCCACGTCGAAAGTCCACGTGGGCGTGGGATGAAACACAGCATACTTCCCGACGCGGTGTCGTCTCGCTTGTGGAGACATGCCCGACCTTTGTCTCTGCCGTGAGCTTGCGAAGTCCAGCATTGTAAGTGCCCCACGCACGAATTTTTGCGATGCGAACTTGATCGCCACTACACTGCAGATGGCCGCTCCAGCTGGAGACGCGCTCTCTCTGCTGAGCCTTTGCTCCACTTGGAGCTTCCCACGACGGGGATGAAAGATGCGGAGATCGGGCATCCCACCTGCACAGCTCAAAAGCAGCACGTGCTCGGGCGACGGCCAACACCATCGGGTGCAAATCGGAGCAACCAAGTGTTCCCCATCGCGCTTGATCAGCAACAGCTTGGTCAACTTCCGATGCCACTTGTTTTGTGAGGTTGTTGACTAATTACTGCACATCCTTTCTGACGCTTGCATCAACTTGTTGCTCCCTCGTAGTTCCACGATCAAGCAAGCCCCTTCTTGCTCCACTGCGCACGAGCATCGGAAAAGCGGGGCGGCGCGGGCTGGTCTTTGACGATCGAAAAGCTCTCTAGATCTTTCACCGAGTCACGGAGGACATCGAAAGCGCCCTCTTTCATTGCTCGCAGAGTTAGCAACAACAGTGCGGGAATGCCGTCACGAAATCGCCGCACGACCACCCAGCACTCTTCAACGATAAGTCCAACGAATGCACAACTGTGACTTACGAGTTGCTTGGTTGCTTGGGTGGACCATCAGATCAAGCTGCGTGTCCTTTGCGGCTTCCTCCACGGAAAATTCGGTCAAGTCTGTCGTGGCGGGTGAATGGACGGCGCCATGCACAATAGACCGCGTGTGAGCCGGTTTAGCAGTCTCCGTAGCTTGTCAGCGACAAGTAGCGCAAGAAAATCAACCTGCTAGAGCCAGATTCGTCAATGAGGTTCACCCTAGAGGCCATCGATCCGAATTCCACCTTGTTGAAGCGGCCTTCTTATTCATGTCATGCTCTATGCACTGACAGGTCGGTCACCTCGTCTCCTACTCTGCGCCTGACCAGCGCCGTCAAGTATTTTTCTGCTGTGTTTTCGTCTCACTTCGTGTCCTCGCCAACTTCAGGAGACAACTCGAGTGTTTGCTCTGTCGTTACCTCCCACTCCTACCGATCGGTGGCGTCGCTGCGGACTTCTTTACCAGCAGTACTGATTGCCTTGAACCGACCGAGCCCGGTCACTGTGTTGCCAGCCGTCGAATGACAAAAATTTTCACGTCTTGAAGTGCTTGCTCTGCACTTGGTGGTCCACCAGCTGAAGGTGCTTTCGGGGCGGACTTCTCGGTGAAAAGCCAGTCGATCTGCTCGCACGAGAAGCTCTGCGACAGCAGTTCAAAGAACTGATGCTCCATCGGGTTGCGCGAGCGATGCGCCATCAGCACCAGCGTCTTCGGTGAAGCGGCTAGCGTTTCAAGAGATGTCACGAGCGGCGCGTATCCTTCCGGATCATATACGACGTCCGAGAGCACGAGCACGTCCGGTTGCGGTGGCAGATCGCGCGGAGGCTCTCCCCACAGATGCGGCCTTGCAACTGGGAGCACAGCAACGTCTCCTTTAGCAGAGCTCTCTGACGGACCTGCTTCGCTCGGATCGTGAAAGTTCAAACGGATGTTGTAGTCCAGCAACGGTATAACTTCCTATGCACAAGTAAGCATCACCAGGACAGAATCAATGATAAGTACGTTGGATCTACAGTACGCTTTGAATACACAAGCAAGAGGTTGCAGCAAGCCGGTGCTTGCGTACCTGCATGTCTGTGAGAGTGACTTGCGCGCCCAGCATGGCGCAAAAAATACCAACGAGGCCAAGTCCGCTTCCAAGCTCCACAACTTGCTTTCCAACGAGTAGCTCCTGCCGCGCAGCTAGATAACGGGTTAACACTAAGCACGAGTCCCATAATTTGCCTCCAATTCCTGAACAACGGGTACATAGGCCGAGTAGACATAAGTATCCGCTGACTTGGCATCCTGAAATGATATCGAGAAGCAACAGTACGTACCCAGGTTCCCGGGTGACTCGGCAAGAAGGATATCTCGTTGTAGCCCTTCCATCGCCACAGCTCGGCAGCAATGCACACCGAGGTCTCCTGTCATTCTATCCTTCATGCCCCCGCCAACAGGCACAACAGTAAAAGGCAATGACACAACGGGAAACAGGTTCCACGTCACTTTGGATGCCTCGTGTGCACGAATCTGAAGCGCGACGGGGTTCGAAGAATTTGTCTCTCTTGCTTCATCTCCAGTCACAACAGCAACCCGGAAGCTTGCCTTTCCTCGGTCGTTCAACGTCAGCTTACCATTCGCATCAATACTTCCTGCAACGCCAGCACCCGACGGGACCAATGGCTCCTGAAAAGCCAACTTATATCTGCCATTGGTGTTGTTGCGCAACGAGCACTGCAGATAAACATGCTCTCCATTCCTCACGTAATCCCGTCGGAAGAGTCCGAACTCGTTGCCAATATTGACATTCACGTCAAAACACTGGCCCAACGGTACTTGCGACGGCAGCAGACATCTACCACGAAAAACACGAACGAAAACACACGAATTAGCGTCCATGTGTCTGTTCCTCCAAAGCAAACACCCGCTGGTGTCCGCAATCAATCCCCACGCACCCGAAGTTCACTCGGAGCTGCTGTTTGTCGTGAACCATTTTGCCCATCTGCTTGATCTCGCTGGCAGCAACCTCGCGGTCCCTCGCCAGATTCTTCCGCAGCCGACGTCGAATGGCCACACAGTACTGGAAAACCGTCGAAGCATTTTTCTCCCCGTTGTCGAGCACTTTGTTCACCAATTGCAAGGCGGCCTCGAACCTCTCGAGGTTCTCCAGCGCCACGAGCTTACGTAGCAGCGCCTTCTCGTTGCTTGGGTTGTGCTTGAGTGCCTGGGTAGCGTCTGGAGGTGCAAATACAACACAAATTCATATTTCCCATGAGTTTAGATGATTTTCCTATTGCAATTATTGCTGCCGCGCACCGTACAGCGCTGCAGCGAAGTCGCGCTCCTGGATGGACGTCTGTGCGCGGTTGGAGAGCAATTGTGAGGCCGTCAGAGCCCTCCACGAAGCCGCATCACTAGGAACAGACGCGCCGAAAGACGCTCTTTCATCTCCTACAGTTAGTAGTTCGATTGCGTGCGTGTAGGACGCACGCGCGGCGTCGTAGCGACCGTCGGCATACTGCGTATTGCCCTCCGTTTGGAGCGCCTTGGCTTGATTCATTTCAAAGATGATGTGCACCACTCAAGTGTTAAAAGTACCTTTTTTGATTCACAAGCTTTGGTGCAGCTACAGGATATTCAGATACCATATACTGGGAATGTTGTGTGGTGACCTACAGAGGTTGATAAATACATGCACATTGCGCTTGGAATGAAGGATCGTGTTGATATTGCCGAGGGTCATTGGATCGAGTTGCATTTAGCGGATCCGAGAAGCCGGTTTCTGCTTTTTTGACAAAATGTCGCTGCTTTGGGTAAGCAAGACTGATACTTACCGGTATGTGCTGTCCGCGTGGCCTAATGGATAAGGCATCGCCCTCCGAAGGCGGGGATTGGGGTTCGAGTCCCCTCGAGGACGCTTTTGCGAGCTTCGAGCAGATTTTGAGTGAGACGATCATTTTCGAAAATAATCTTGAAGATATTAAATGACAGCACCACTTTTTGTCAGCATTAGACTCTCCAACATTATGCGCGTGACGCCTGCCTTGAACAAGGTGGAGCGAGAGTCTGTGCACGGCAAATGCCTTGAAAAACAATCTGGGATCTCAAGTTCATGAAAAATGAACTTGCCAACGGCAGCCGTTGGCAAGTGTTCGCACGCCTGCGAGCCGTTTCGATTTTTTACTCAAAGTCAAGGGGTTCATTTGCAAAAAGCTGCATCAAGTCTCACGTCTCGCAAGCTTCGTCCTCCGCAACAATATCAAATCGAGTACTTGTCTCGTCAAGGCGGTTTCAATCGTGTCAGACTTTCTGGTCTCCGAGATTTCACTATCGCACGCCTGTCAATCGAGTCCTCTTGGGTCGAAAGCGTTGCTGGATTTGGTGTGGTCGAGGAGTCTTCGCGATGCTAAACGCACTGAGTGGAGCCTCGCGAAGATCTTACAGACCGAACCACACTACTCTCAATGGGAATTTTCCAGATTCTTGGTCCAAACCGTGCGTCGTGAAGGTCTAATTATGCTCCAGTGGCTATTGGTTCACTTCCCACGGTGCCCAATCAGTCAAGAAGTTATCGAGGAAGGTGCTCGTGGTGGACATAGAGCGATGTTACAAGTTTTCGCGGCAGATCCAACGCGTGGACCAATTCCATGGAGTGAGTCGAGTATTGTAGAAGCTGCAAGAGCAAAGCATTGGCCTCTCGCGCGGTGGTTGTTCGAACGTGCTCACTGCAGCGCAGAGGCAAAGGAAGCAAACGTTGAACTAGTGTGCGTCGCCTTCACCCAGAAAAACCCTGAACAAGTCAAGTGGGCGATAGCCGGAGTAGGAAAGCTCAGTTTATCGTGTTGCTCTGAAACAGAGTGGAGTCTTCGAGCGGAGATTTTTCGCTATCTTTTGAGTTGTGGACACGGCAACGTGCAGGATATTACCTACCTGGCACTTTTCCAATCTTCAAAAGTCGGCGATGTGAGCTTCGTGCAGTGGTTAGTGTCTCGCACGGAAAGCACAGCGAAAACGCAAAACGCCGTCGCCGGCTCTGTGCGTGCTGGTTGCTGGGGTGGCCATGTATGCGTGGCACAATGGCTGATCACGTACATGGATACTTTTGCGCTACCTTTTGATCCATCTGTAGGCATGTTCGAAGCTGCAAGAGCTGGTAGGTTGGAGGTGGTGCGGTGGCTACATGAAAAATACTCACAAGATTGGAATGTCGACCTCTTCAAGGAGCGAAAGCATGAAAGCCATTCTGATGACCCGAATCCTTGCAGTGCAATTGATGTCGCAGCCCAAAACGCCGGTACTGATGCTTCTGCACTCCCATAATGCTATCTCTCGGAAGCGATCCCGATACGGAGATCGCAAAGCATGCGTACAGGACTTGCGCTGCACTTCTACGGCAATGGATGCCGCAGCGGCCAATGGACACTTGTATTGTAACGAGTCTCTTGTCCCTGCTCGCCGCGAGTTGGTCGCCAGTGCCAGGGCCCAAAGTCCGGATGGCCGTCGGTAGTAAACTCGCAGCTACCGAGCCGGTGCGTGCCCCTTAGACAGCGACAACTACTTTATTTCCGTCCGACTAATACAATCCGTTCGTCCAATTTGACTGTTCTTCCTACACTTCACTACCGTACGCGTAGAACTACGGGGCGCCAGACGACGCTCACTTGGCCACGTGGGCGTATGCCTCGGGCGCCTACCCTCACGTGCGGCCTGCAGCAAACTCGGGCAGCGCTCTGTCCTACACCAACTCCTTGCCGTCGTCCCACTTGCTTCGCTCTGTGTAGTCGACTCGCAGTCGTCCGTTCTGTGGCAGCTCCCCGGCCACTTGCCGCAAGTCTTGCGCTCTCCAGCGCGGATTTGAAAGTGAGGTCTTCAGCCTCGTGTAACCTTCTGCAAGGCGCCACTTCTCGTCATAAGTTGCGATGCGCTCTGGCAGCGGGAGGCTAAGTGGCGCAGTGCCATGCGCCGTTGCGAAGCTCGTGAAAAGCAGAGTGCGCAAGCTATGTTGCTGCGCGAGCAGGCTATGGAGGAAGAGGAAGCCGAAGGGAACAATCAGATGCAAGCGTTAATGCTATCCACAGCAACAGCAAGACTGGATATGGCTTTCCGAAATGATGCTAACGGAAACAACGATGAGGAGGACGACGACAACGGGGACGATAATGCTTATGATGACGGTTTTGATGGAGGTGACTGGGGACCAAGGAAATGACATGGATGACCCGATGGGTTCGTACGAGGCAGCCGCTGCTGCCACTGGCAGTTCCGGTGGGCCGCTCACGTATGAAGAGATCTGTAGGCATCCTTCATGTCCGGTACTGAGAAGTACGTGCGCGAGACAGACCTGAGCAAACAGGTCAACGACTGGCAGGAGAAGCTGACGCCTCTGCTCAAGCAGCAGGATGCCCACCCTCCCTTTGATATCCATCACTATGGTCGTGAAATCATTGGCCGCCTGGAGGAGGAACAAAAGAGCACTAGCCTGGACAGGCACCGCCAAACGACGAGGAAGGATAAAGTGACGAGCAAACGTACCCGGTATCCGAGGATGAGGAAGAAATCGAGACGACGCCATTCGAGACACTGGTGGATGGGAAGAGTTCATTCGAGGTCTGCCGACTCTTTCTGGCATCGCTGCAGTTGGCTAACAACGGCAACGTGGTGCTTTCACACGCACATACCACAGCTGACCACGGCAAGGTACCGTTCAAAATGCAACTTCTCAGCACAGTCAATGCCTACGAAATCTTGCAAGCTTAATCTGAACAAATCGCCACATTATACATACCGAGTACACCCCCGCAGATCTCATCTCAATACGTTCATTTGTCTAGCAGACGATCTTAGCAGCGAGACCTTGTTATCGCTCCAGCGTTGCGACCTCCCCTCTTGCCTGTCATAAATAGGTACTCTATAGTTCAGGCGGCCAACGGCGCGAAGGCACCTTCAATGAGACGGAAGTGATATCTCAAAATTGGAAGGGCATTATCCCATTCGTCCTCCTTGATTAACATAAAGTCCTGACAAACACACCAGTGAGGACACCATTTTCAAAAAGAAATCACCATGCAAAGGTTCCGCCCGTACCGTGGCGTAAGTGCTCAGGTAAAACACTGTGGTGCCGGCGTTCACCAGCACTTGTGTCTGACCCGCGACAATACCAGTCTCGGCAAAGCCGAGCTTCGTGTTGCCAATCTGCACAGGTCTCCAGAAATCCGGCGATACGAGCACTCCCTGGTCTCCCTGCTCCATGAGCGCGCGTGCCTTATCAAGGAACCGCTCGTCGCTCGTGACCACCGAGATATTATCTCCCGTCTCCGAGTAGCTCAAGAACCTCGTCTCCTCGTCCTCCAACTTGGGCTTGAACAGCAACTCCACCAGCGAGTACAAGTGTCTGCGCACGAACGTCCTGTTCAACTGGACAAGATGCAGCTTCACATCCGGCACACTAAGCGGGTGGTGATGCACCGCCACCGGGTCCTCCGTCTGCTGCACCTCTTCTACTGCCTCCACTTCCTCCACCCTCAGCTGCTTCCCGTTCTCCACCTCAATGCAGCAGAAGCGCTGCAGACAGCCAATGGCCGCGTCCAAGTCCTCCACCTTGACCAAAACTACATCACACATGAGTCTCAATCTCCCTCCTCTCCACCTCCTCCAATACTCACCATAGTCCGACTGGTACGTGCAGATCCGGAAGACGCTGCAGCCAGCTCCGTCGTGAGCTGTGTGAGCACCGCCAATTGGCTCACGAAGGCGCCAGGCCCAGCCGACGCCACCTGTAGCGCCTTCCAACGCAGATACTCGAACTCCAGCGCCCCCGACGGGAACTTGCTCAGCAGCTGCTCCTCGAACACGAGCGACACCTCGTGCTGCGTCTCCACGAAGCTCAGGAACTCGCTAGTCGAGTAGAAGAGCAGCTCCACGAACAGGAGAGACACACGAGCTGCACTTTAGCCATGGTAAATAATTGCCGCACGTGATGCAAACAACAAGTGAAAAGATTCGCCCCTTGTACCACCACGCCGCAACTTATCCCATAGCTTCCAACATGGTTTAGCTACGCCGATATTCTGGCGTGGTATGAAGCTTACGGGACCAATGCTTCAGTGGTGCGATAACCGGGATACTTTTCTCTTGATGCATTCTTGGTTTTATTTGGTTCTAGCTGGACTAAGTGTTTGTTGTGGTTCAGCAAAGGCTGGAATATGAGTTTTATGGAACTGTCGTGATCCTGGAACTGGCCAACACGACATCCACCTGGCCAATATTCGCCATTTTGGGCTCGTGGGGCAAATTCGACACAAAATAAAGCCGAGAACTATTATACTACTGCTACAGTGTAGTATGAAGAATTGAGAAAACCGATTACATATAGTTTGTCCCGTGGTTAAATCGGAGCTACTACAGTATTATATATCCGCTTGGTCATTTAAATATGTACATAAATCGTTGGTTGGCCTTGTAATCATAGCGCAGTCAGAGAAAGCGTTGACGTCAATGCATGCCACCGGCGTGACTACACTAGGTTAGAAGGGTAGTCTCTATGAACGATGCATATGCAGAACTATTTTAGTTTGCTTTGTTGATATTGTAAGTTTCGCCAAGTTAATACAACAGTGGTTCAGCCATTGTCATGTATGACATGCGGCAGATTTATTCTTAATCGGCACCCGAATGCCGATTTCACATCGGACATTCGGGCCGAATAGTAAGCAAATCAGCTGGCTCTGGTCATATCGGGCGATTAGCATCTAAATCCGAATCACATGATCTCAAATCCTGCTGACAATTTTGATTATAATTCAAGGAGCTTCAGGAGGTCTGATTTATTAAAGGCAGGTGTTGCGACCCAGGAAAAAATCGTGTACGTGTCCAAGACTCGACCAGGATATGTCCAGGACTCGAGTTCCTTCGAAAGTCCTCGAGGAAGATTCGCCCGAAGATTTAAGCATATCTTCTCCTTATGCCAAGGTCAGTTGTGAAGACGAAGCAGATGGGATTTCACAGTAATCTACGAAACGGAATCAATGTTCAAAAGAAAATGATCGGTGTGTATTACGTTAGCGCCCACTACACGATAGTGTCAGCAAATGCCTCCAGCCCTAACGTTTCAGTACCGCTGTCACTCGCCTCGGAAGCAGCGTCAAAATCTCCGCGAGTTGGCGCCACTGACGCGTCCTGGATGTCCACGATCTGGTCAGACAGCGAGCTGTGGGTCATACACGGCTGCGTTTCTTGAGTGCTGGCATTTGGCGTGGCGCAACGCTCGAGCGAGGGCGAGGAAATGGTATCGGTCCTGAGGAGGATCGGTGAGTCACGATCGTGCTTGGTAGCTGCATTTAGTAGGCCACTAGGTTCACGTGACCCTTGCACTTTTAAGTGGTTCGCACCAATACCAATTGTATCCGTACTGTCGTTTTTGTTGCGCGGAGCAACACTTAGAGGGAAGCGTACACTCACACGCGGCCGCTCTCGTACCACGTTCACCTTGCCTGTCAAAATGTAGTAGAATAATTCAAATCGGCGCGCGTTCATATTGCGAGCAGCGAACATTCTGGATGCGTCGTCTACGACGTGCCCAGCACACGAAGACGCCGCAATTGTAAACGTCCGTCTGGCACGGACTTGTCAACGCCGACACCTCGAAATGATGCAACTCCAGACGCTGTATACTGTTGGCGATTTCTCTCAGAGGTCCCGAGAACGCACCCTGCATGAGAGAATCATAATAGTAAATGCACCTTTCCGCCCTTTCACTATGAGTGCGCACCAGTGAGAGTTCTCGAAGTTAACGGGGATCATCACGGTGTCCATTGCTGAAAAATGCAGCTTCCTTTACTTTCGCCAAGATGCACAGATGAACTTCCTGTGGTTGGCGGTTCCGCGTGCGCTTTGGTTGTTGCTTTGCATTCTGAACGCCGGCAAGACGAGCGGATGGGAAGTCCTGGACCAGCCTCTCGCATAGCACTCGAATGCAGGCGTCGCTAAGCCATACATGTGGTGATGCACGGTACAGCATCGCAAAGTCATGATCAGGAACAGCTTCGAGTCCTTTAATCTGCGCGTACGGGTATGTTGTCAGTACCAAATCTGCAAACGCGCGCACCTCTGCGTGCATGTTGGCATCGACACATCCAATAACTTCATGAAGCAACCATACTTTCAATTTATCTCCAAGTTCGCAAGCGTTCTTCAGATTTTCAACCCGCTTGAACAGTTCAATCTGAGCTCTGGAAAAGTAGCCGGTATCCTTGATGTACACAACTTCCACAAGATCGTTTTCGACAACTTTGACGCTGCGGTCGCTGCTGTTTTCTGCTTCTTCATAAACAGGAATCGCCTCGTCCTCATTGTTTGATACAGGAAATGAGGCCACACACGCCTTAAGGAGCTTCGGTGGTAGGAGATAGAACGAATCCAGGATGAGAACAGGATTTCTTAGCTTCTTGTACGACACCTTCTTGTGTCCAGTGGCCCCGCCTTTAACGATCACACCAGAAAGTCGCTCTGTCGTTTCTTTTAAGCTGGGTTTGTGTTGATCGAGCGCGTCCATCAAGTCCTTCAGGCTACGGTATCCAGATTTGTCTTTGGCTTCTTCGGAAGCCTCGTACCACCGACGACTGGCGCGCTCGTCAACTGCTGCCTGTTTGTAGTTTTTCGTCTTCCGTCCTGGGCACCTAGCTTTCACACTCAAACGCAAGGTGTTAAGAGCAGAGTCTCTTAACACTTCATTACCGTCACCCAATGAATCTTCGTTTGCACCTCTGTCGTTTAGACCTCTGTCGTTTAGACTGCTTGGAGAGAAATGATTGGGGCCGCCAGACAAATTCCTCGAGTTGTCTTTCTGTTTGCCTGATTTAAGAGCGCGCCACGTATCCTGAACCCAGTCAATTGCCGAGTAGAATTTGTCATGGTCATCGATATCTGCAATTTTACTCGCAATCAGCTGTGTTGCACGGACAGCTTCTCGATAGCGCTCAGCGTGAGTCCGGAGCTTCTTCTTCACGCGTCTTGCTTCATCCACGTCGAAGAGATTATATTCGAATTGTTTGACGTGTCGGACAGAAACGTCTACACTCATCCACCTGCATATTGATACAAGATCTTCGTCAGCACAAGAATACATCTTCATCGTGTACACACTCACCTTTCATCTATCGATTTCCATGGAATGGTCCATTAAAATGCTTCCGGTATGCGATTACATGACGGCACGGCAGACGCATCGACAAAGCAAAGCTGCAGACACAGCGCCAATCGTCCACATTAAACTGACGTGTGCGGTGCTCTCCATGGACAAGAATGATCGAGTCATCGGCTGTCGTTTCAAACACGTATTTTCCAGAATTAGCCAACCCAGCGGCATACTCTGGCTGGATCTGCTCTGCTGTGATATGTGTCGTTACTTAGTTCTTCGTCAAAGCCAGCGTGTGTCCTGCGACCAATTCGAGCAATCTTGTACCGATACTCCTTCTCTTCAATCATGTCGTAGTTGCAGAGGGTGCGAATGCATGCCGCCATACTCATGCTCGAGTTTACGTGCGCGTCCTTGATCTTGCCAAAGAAGTTTTCGAGCCTGTTATTCGTGTGGTTTTTGAAATGCTGTAGATGAGCGCGATGATTCATGACACACATCTCCTGGGAGGCGTCCCAGTTAGTCTCAAAGTAGTCGAAAAAGTCTGCAATTCCTACGCGGGAGCAGATATCTCTCAGTGCCGTATGATGTTTGTCATATTCTTCGGGGCTAGTAGCGTGTGAATGGCCCCGTCAACTAACTCAGCATCCTCAGATGATACCTTTCCGTACTCCGGCTTTCCTCGCTTCTCTTTCAACCACTTTACGACGTGAAATTGGCAGATCAAGACACGGGCTTCAGGAAATGCAAGTTTCAATACCGGATCTCGTTCAGGTCCTTATCGACAACTATGACCCGAAGTAACTTCAGCCCATCGACATTCGCGCGCTTAAAATGCTCGATAGCTTGAAACATGTGCCAATCGCTGCGGGACTCCATCAGTGAATGCTTCACCACGGATCCTTTGCCGAACTGATTCACTACCATAAAGTTTAGAAGCTGATAGTCGTGTCTAAGCATAAAACCTGGGTTAGTTCTGGAGCGATCCTGAATAGATCATTGCAGAGTTTACTCACCGGTTTGTCTTATGACTTGAATCAACCAGCAACCTGGAAACCGGCTAAACATCCTACGCATGTGCGCAGTGGACAGTGAGATAACTCCCACAGTACCGGACTCGTTCTCAGTGACAGTCGACACGTTCTCAGCATCCGCCGCCACCTCCACTGCAGTAGCATCGTGGTCATTTGTCGTAGAAAAGCTGCCTGTCTTGAGCTCACCATGTTGTCTACGTCGGCCATGATAACATTCTGGTCATGCTCTAGGAGGTACTGATATATCTTTGACCGCTTTGCCCCTGCGTCAAGCATACCTGCAACACGAGCTTCTACCATCGGGTCGGAGACACCACGCGAACAAGGATATGTGTTGTACGTGTCCGTTGATATCTCATGGTTATGGACGTAGCGTCCGCCTGACATAACGCGGAGTTTCCACCCTGCTTGAGTATGCTGCCACTGTACAACAAATCTAAACTTGCACCTTGTTGACCGTATGTGCTGGCGAGGACGTTTGCCTTGAGCCCGCGACTTCCGCAATTTCCACCCATGCGTACAAATATAGACGCGCATGTACATACCGATTTCTTCAGGAAACAACTCAACATCGCCTAGCATGCCTTTCTTTGACTTCTTTATTCGGCGGTTCCGCTCTGCATGGCCTTGTGACTCTGAAACAGGGAGAACTTGAAGCGACTGACGACAGTACTCTTCAAAATAGGTGTTCCAAGCGACCCAGTCATCATGCCAAATCTGCGGCGGGTCGACTCGAACACTGTATTCCGCTTCAATACCTGCATCAGCTGATGCAGTTGCGTTGTTTCCACCATCCTGCACGACATCGTGCTTCAACTCGCCCGCATCATCGTCACCGTCAATCCTGACTGGATTCTGGACTTGCTCATCATCGTGATGGCTGTCGGCATCATCTACCACGGAGTCATCTTCACACACGTGTTCACACCTGTCTTCCGTTTGAGCGTTACCGACCACCGGCAACACCTCCACTCCTTCATCAACTTCTGTGTTTTTCTTGGCGTGGTCGTCATCCTCTGAGTCGTTGGATGCTTTGTATAGACGGGTTAGAGACCGACCCCGGTTGTGAGCGCGCAACGGGGTTCCGGAATCCGACCGAGCGCCAAGTGGCATTACTCCGGTGCGATACAAGGCGTCTCCCGTCCTCCGTGAGGGGTTTTGTCGAATGGCTGATGGAAAAAGCGAATGAGCTCTGAATCTGCAACAGTTGGAGATGGCGGCCAGTACGGCGACGCTTCAAAACAAAACCACCGCAGGGCTCCAGAACTGGAGAATACTTTCGGTCTGACAACGCTAATAACAGCGAGGTGGAACTGCGGTTGAACTCACATTGGCCGCACTGGAGCTTAATATGGCGCTCATCAACCACGGCTCAACAAAGCAGCACTGCAGCACGCAGACAACACGCTGTACGAATAATCGCGTTTGACGTGTTCGTGGCACAAATATGATGCGTTCCACGTGGCCTTGTAGGCTGCGCGCTTCTCTGCCTTAACGTAGGGCGGAGCAGCCCCTGACAATGGTCTTCTATGGCGGACGCGGAGCACAGCGCACGTGTGAGGCTCGATGATGGCTGCGGAGGGCGGCGTATTGGTGTTCCGGTCGTTTCTGTCCTTATCGGTGCGTGCTTGAGTAGCGTGGTCAAGTGTATGACCTGCTGTCAGGAAGAGGTGAAAGAAAAATTGAATTTTACGTCCTGGACAAATCCTGGAACACGTCTTGGACTCGTCCATGATTGAAATCCGTGGTCGCAATGGTTGCGTTTATTAAATCGGGCATCGATGACCTAAATCAGCTGCTTAATCGGCTGATTAACAATCCACTTAGACAAACTAATCGGTTTTCACAATACCGGTACATGTATTATAGTATAACAGTAGATGGACCGCCTATTTGAACATCAGTTTTCATGGAGACAACCAAAAATTGAACAACTTTGTTTAACGCAGAGAGCAACTTGCGGATGATCTTTGCTCTGCAAACTGCTCTCTGCAAATGACAACCAACATGAAGTGCCCTGGCTGAATTGAATCCATTCCACAGTACGTGTGGGGAGTCAAGTTGGACTCTTGTTATCTGATGCCAGCGTAATGGATCGAAATGTGTTCGAGAATTTGCCGGTCATACTTTCAAGCTGACACCTATTGCAGCTAGCGACGCACTAAACAACGGTGTAGAAAAGCTCGGCGACAAATGCTGCCCCTATGTCGAGAAGCAAAGCTTGACAATTAACCCAGTAAAAAGTTACTCTCTCGCAACGGACATCATCTACTCGCGTCTACTCCTGCTCGAAAGCGACCTTGTACACGTCGTCATAGTAGTCGGCGAAGTGCACGTCCAGGTCCTGGCGCAGGTAATCTTCCAACTCATCGAAGTCACGCTTGTTGCCGAGCGGCAGAATGAGCGTCTTCACGCCTGACCGCTTGGCAGCGATGGTCTTCTCCTTGATCCCGCCGACGGGCAGAACCTTGCCCACAAGCGACAGTTCTCCGGTCATAGCAAGGTCAGGTTTCACCGTCCTGTTACAGCAAAAGAGCGTTGTTAGTCACATTGAGTAGTGGCAAGGATTTGACAGCACATACTTGTTCATGGCAAGAGAAAGCAAGGCCGTGACCATGGTACAGCCAGCCGACGGCCCATCCTTCGGCGTGGCCCCCTCGGGAACGTGCAGATGCACTTCCGTCTCCTCGAAAAACTTGTTCTCCGAGTCAATTTTGTGCATCTTGCTGCGGGCAAACGTGTGTGCGATCTTCGTGCTCTCCTCCATCACGGATCCCATCTGGCCCGTGGTGATCAGACCGGAGCGCTCACCCTTCGTGAAAACCTTTTGGGTCTCAATGTAAAGCGACGCACCTCCCATTGCTGTCCAAGCAAGTCCCATGACGACACCGGGGAACTGCTTGTCAAACATACGGTCACTGCAGAAAAAACAAATGAACAACGTTAAAACAACTCAGCTAGATAGTCAGTCTTTGAGTACGTACGATGTGAAGATCGGCTTGCCAACGTATTTGGAAAGCTTTTCCGGTGTGATCAGGAAACGGTCCTTGTCTTCCGATACTTCTTCTGTGTCCTTTACGGGCTCGGTTGCCTCGCCAGCCTCCTGCGTCTCCGCTGCCTTAGCACTCTCGATATCTTCAACAACTTCAAGCGCGACCTTACGGAACACCTTCTCCACGTGTTTCTCCAGATTACGGACGCCGCTCTCACGGCAGTACTGCTTCACCAGCGTCAGAATAGCGTCATCCGTCAAGCCCAACGATTCAGGTGTCGTCTCTACTTTCTGCAGACCAGTTTTCTCCAATGCCTTGGGTACAAGGTATTCCTTAGCGATCGCCAACTTCTCCGGGGAGTCGTAGCCCGCCAGACGCAAGACTTCCATACGATCGAGCAGTGGCCCAGGGATAGTGTCCGTCACGTTTGCAGTGCAAATGAAGAGAACCCGCGACAGGTCAACAGGCACATCCATGTAGTGGTCAACGAAGCCACTGTTCTGCGAGGGGTCCAGAAGCTCCAGCAGGGCCGACGCCGGGTCGCCTTGGTATCCGCGCCCCAACTTGTCAATCTCGTCGATCAGAATCAACGGGTTCGAGCTCTGAGTAGACTTCAAGCACTGAATGATCTTGCCCGGCATGGCACCAACGTACGTGCGGCGATGGCCCTTGATTTCAGCAACATCACTGAGGCCACCAACGGAGAAGCGGTAGAACTCGCGGTTCAACGATCGTGCGATGGACCTACCGATACTCGTCTTACCAACACCAGGAGGACCAACAAAACAGATAATCTTGCCCTGTACGTCGCCCTTCAGTTTTGAGACAGCGATAAATTCCAAGATACGCTCCTTGATGTCCTTGAGACCGTAGTGGTCTTCATCCAGGATCTGCTTGGCCTTGGCCAAATCGAAGTTCTCCTCAGTGGCCTTACCCCACGGTAGTTGGGTAAGCCAGTCCAGGTAGTTGCGAGTGACGTTAAACTCGGACGAGTTCTTCTCCAGCATCGACATCTTGTTCAGCTCGTCCTCCACAACCTCGTTCACGCTATCAGGGATACTGCCCGGCGCAAACAGCGCAAGACGCTCACGGTACTTGGTGATCATGGCGTCCTTGTCGTCCTTCTCCATGCCCAGCTCCTTCTTGATCGCCTTCAGCTGCTCCATCAGCAAATAGTTGCGCTGGTTCTTCGAGACCTTCTCCTCCACCTGTTCCTTGATGGTCTGCTGCACCTTGCTCAGCTCCAGCTCCTTCGTGATCAACTCCAGCGCCTTCTTCAGCCTCGCCTCACAAGACATCTCCTCCATGACCTGCTGCAGCTCCTCTCCATCCGCCGACGTCACGGACGCCGCAAAATCTGCCAGCCTGTACGGATCGTGAATATCAACTCTCTGCGAGAAGTACTGCATGTGGTCCTTGAACAGCGGGTTCATCTTGACGATCTCCCTCAGCGTGGCCACAATCTCGTTTGAATAGGCTCGGATCAACTTGCTCTTGGGGTCAAACGACGGGTTGTCCAAGTTGGTGATATTTACTCTCAGCGGAGGTCCTTCATCTCGAATTTCATCAATGGCAATCCGGCGTTGCGACACCATCAAAACCTGCACTGAATTGGCGTCATAGGGCAACATATTGTCGATCCTGGCAAAGCTCCCGACATGGTGGATTTCACTCAGATTCTTGATCAAATCCTCTCCTCCACCGGATTTCAGTGGGTCTCCAATCGACTTTTCAAGAAAACTCCCACGTACTTCTGCCCACTCTCCTTCAGAGACATCAAAGCTTTCGTCACTTCTGGGTTCGTGATGGTCATTGGCAGTACAACCCCGGGAAGAACGGACGGCGGTGGGCGGGCATGGCCAGCACGTGAGGGTACGTGGGGGCCTTGTCGCCCTCCCTAACAGTGGCCAGCTCCGTCTCGATCACGACCTCCACTTCTTCTTCTTTCTCTGTCTCTTTCTTTTCTGTTGGTTGTTCGTCCTCTTTGTCGCCGCTGTCGGTGGAGTACAAAGCTCCATACAAATGCGGACTACGAACGAACGGATTGCGCCCCACACGCGGGACCCGCGCGAAGCCCGCGCACCGCTGGAAGCGCATGGAATTGACGGACGCAATAGGCGCCTGGGGCCGTGCAAGCGCGAAGCGACGTAGCGTCGCGGTCGCCATGATGCAGGGAGATACAGAAATGCCTTACGGGAAGGCACTTACCTATCAATTGCCCAAATGAAAATGTTGGTGGATTGCCTAATCTTCGAGAAGAGGATGGAAAACATTGGGCATTGGAGCGAGGATTTGGACATTCGGAAGAGTGACAGGAACAGCTTCAACTTGCCTTTTTAGTGGAGCTCGTCGAGGTGCTGGAGCGCGTTTTTGAGCTGTTTGAGTTGCGTGAAGTAGTGGTCTTTTTCGCTGATGAGTTGCTGGTTTTGGGATCGCAGGACTTTCACCTCGCGCACGAGGATTTTACGTTGGGATCGCACCTGCGCTTCGAGCTCCCTCTTCTCGTCTGTGAGCAGCTCCACCATGTCTTGGATGATCTGGAAGAAAAACAGTTAATGACTGCTATACCAGTCAGTAGTTTGAAAAAAAGTTCCGTACCGTCGCTTTGGAGGCGTGGTCCTCTTGGAGCTGGGCTATCTCCACGCGAAGGCCGTTGTTCTGATGCGCGTACTCCTTCAGCGCTGTCTCGTACTCCTGCGTCTTCGCATCCAGGAAGCCGATGATTTCTCGGTCGAGTCCAGCCTGCTCATCTTTCTTTGCTGTCATCGTCATGCTGTTCGCGAGCGTGTCTTCCAGGTCTTTCAATTTCTCCATGAGGAAGTCCCGCACATTCTCGGCGCTGAAGAGTCGAGCGGCCACGTCTTCCTTCTCGGTCTGCACTTGAGCGAGATGAGCCTGCAAAAGTAAACGAAAATGTGAGTTTGCGTACTAATCGGCTCAGACCCCCATGCCAACAACACTAACCTCTAATGTCTTCACTCTAGTCGACATGTCGTGGAAGAGCTTAATCTGATCTGGCTTCAGTGATTTCACGATGGCATCCACTTTCGACAGCTATTCTCACAGAAAAGAAACGTGTCAGCGTTGGTTAACCAGCTCCCTACTAACTAACGTGGTGAATCCAAACGGCACCTTGTCTTTTCTGATGAGCCGATGAAGCTTAGACTGCGAGTCTTCGCCTGTTTCCGCGTTGGAGTAGAAGCCGGCCGCTGCTTTACAGCTGGAGGGGGTTGACGCTCGCCAAATTCGTAGGGGTCGTTACGCCGAATATCACATTTACCCGTCCGACAAGCACTCGGTCAGTGACACTGATCGCTACCATGCTGTCTTCGTCAAGAAACGAAAACAACTTGAGCATGATCTTGTCCGGCAGTTGCGAGAAAACGTTCTCCGCTCCACTCATCAAAGTCGGCAATCCTGCCGGAACCGACATTGCTCGCACAGGCGCACCATTTCCCCGCAGGGGTATTCTCGACTCCGACGTAAGCCTCGCCGGCACTGAATTGTTCTTCCTGAGGATATACTGGATATCATTAGCACGTCGCAGCTCTCGGATCTCCCGTTGTGCGCTAGCCAGCTCCTTCGAGAGCTGCCCGCTCAACTTCAGCTGCTCCTTCGCCTGCTGCAGCTCCTCCTCCACACTACACAGTGCGAAAAATGTCAAACATCTCTGAAATTTGCACCACTGACAACCAACGCACACTTCTTTCTTGGCCAGTTCCATGACTACCACAGCCAAGTGGTCATTGAGCTTGCTCATGATGGTTCTCCTTCTTGCTCCACTTTGACTGCATACTCGTACGCCTACATAACACCAACAATTGTTAACAACCCTCACCTGCTTTCAAGAAGCCCAAGCGAACACACCTGCTGTCGCTCCTGGAGCAACTCACTCTCTCGTTCCTGATACTCAGTCAACGAACTCTCCGCAGCTTGCAACTGTCGCTTGAGTTGCACCACCTCGCACTCGTGCTCACAGACCTCAACGTCGTACACCATCTCGTCTAGTACACTCTGCACCTGTTGCAAGGAGGTAAAAGGGTCAGCAACTTCAGTATTTCTCATGTTATAAGACTTGAACACGCACCTCTGTGACAACATGACGGTTGTATGCACACTGCGCCTCTTCTTGCTCGATGGTGCGGCGCACCAGGCCACTCGTACGCTGCAGCATCGAGGAGCTCTTTCCTCTTGATCGCTGCTTCAATTCCGTTAAATACATCGATAAGTAACAGTGATGTTAACATTTAACCGCAATTGACACTTTCTAACCTGACACCTAAACAAATTTCTAAAACTTGGTCCAGCAACTTAACCACATATTACCCAATCAGCGATGTCCATAGTCAACGTGAACGTAGGCGTACTGGGCCATGTCGACAGCGGCAAGACGAGTCTCGTACGCGCACTGAGCACCTGCTTGTCCACGGCGGCACTGGACAAGCATCCGCAGAGTCAGCAACGCGGCATTACACTGGACCTGGGCTTCTCCAGCTTCCGTTTGGAGTCATTAAACCCAGGGGGCCATCACTCCAAGTGACACTCGTCGACTGTCCCGGCCATGCATCACTGTTCCGCACCATTTTGGGCGGTGTAGCCATTATTGACACCGTTTTGATGGTCGTCGACTGTCGAAAAGGGCTCCAGACACAGACAATCGAGAGTTTGCTGCTGGCGTCGCTGGTGGCCAGGAAGAAGGTGGTGGTGGCTCTCACGAAAGTGGACTTGCTGTCTGATGTCGAGGCTGAAAAAACGAGTCAAATCGCTGCAGTGACGGAGGAGATACGAGCATTTTTGACAAACCACTTCCCACATTTTAAACGCCAACGAAAGGTCCAGATTCCGGTGGTTCCTGTTGCTGTAGCATCAGGACAAGAGGCCCAAGGGATTCTGGAGCTTTTAAAGGTGCTGAGGGCCAATTTACAAGTCCCAGAACGAGATGCAACCGGACATTTCTGTCTTGCAGTGGACCACTGCTTTGGTGTACCAGGAAATGGGTCAGTGCTGACGGGTACTGTGCTGTCTGGGGCTCTTGGCAAAGGAGATGAGTTGGAACTGCTCCCACTTGGAGTGAAGGCGAAGGTGAAGACACTGCAGGTGTTTAAACACGAGGTGGACCGATGTGCTCAGGGTGACCGGGTTGGACTTCGGGTGAACGGTTTGGACCCGGCACTTGTGGAGAGAGCCCTGGCAGTGTCTCCGCCTGGAAGTTTGACTTCTGTTACGCAAGTCATTATTCCGGTGACGCGAGTGCCATTCTTTCGTGGTACAGCTTGCAAAAGTGGAGCGAAATGCCATGCTACGGTAGGTCACACTACAGTAATTGCCACAGCTACGTTTTTCTCGCGAATGGAAGCTGTGACGAGAGCCAAAGAAGAAAAGGAGGGATTTGATGCTTCAGCGTTGTATGAATACGTGCCAGAGCTCAATTTTGAAGACGCTTATGGTGATGATAACAGAAACAGCGAAACAACGGTGTTAGCGCTGCTGCAGTTTGAACACGTTGTCTTTTGCCCACCAGAGGCTTTGGTGGTTTGCTCACGTCTTGATCTTGACGTTAAACGGTTTTCGTGTCGCTTGGCGTTCTATGGTGCTGTGCAGAGTGTTGTGAGCTCAGGCGATGACGAGGTAAGTACGCTGTCTGCTATTCATCGCTCCGTGGTGGATCTGGCCAAGCTACGGATTGGTAGAGTGAAGAGTCGAGATGGATTTGTGGACAAGGTCGTGATTCCGAGAACCGACAATAACCTAAGCGTGAGCGAAGTCATCGGGCGAGATATGTTCTCAAAGGATGTAAAGTGGAGCGTTTATCAGGAGTCTGTGGTATTGTTCGAGCAAACACGGGTCCTAGGCAAAATTGCTGGGCCCTTCGGCAAAGCCGGCAAGTTTCGCATAGTCCTTTTAGATTCCCGGTTGCACTCTCAAAAGCAGACTGTTCCCACTCCAGGTGAGAAGTTTGTATTGCGCTTTCTGAAGTTGATGACCCTGAAGCTTCCTAAGCTGAAGGGAAAATTAGTTGGAGGTACAAGATGTTCAACCAAAGCTCAGCCTAAGGCCACTACGAAGAATGGTACGAAGTCGTTTCTCCAGGATAGTCAACTCATGTATCCGGAGGCATTCACGCCAGTCCCGACGTTTGAGGTCTTGACAACGGAGACGGTCACCCTTTCTATCAGGAATGTAGAAGTTATAACTGCAGCGCCAATTAATCAGCGAAGTGGTCGAATTGTGCGGCTGAAGGGGAGACAACTGCAGATGGAAGAAATCCGTTTGCAATCGTTGCAGGCTTGTTCGATACAGAGCAAGAGGCAAAAGAAGCGGTGGGCTTTCGTGTACGATGGGTCAATTATGAACTCGGATCTACCGATGAAGGCAAGATTGAAAAACCTTTTGGTAAAGCTGGGAAGGTTCGCATAGATTTTCAAGAGTGTGGTGGTACAAGGGGTCCAGTAAATGGAATTGTCGAGCTGTGTTGATCATGTTTAGTTCACCATGCTGGATCGTCAAAAGCATTTACCGTATCGTTTTGTAGCTGGTCAAATCACTCAGGACAAACAATTATCGCCACTTGATCAAATGAAATGGAATAACGAGAGTATAGCAATTCCTTGCGCCGCACAGCTTGGTTAGCTTCGTTATTTAAGCCGTTTCATGTGTTAACTGCCACAGGTTCCGGCGGCCAAGCCGGGCGCGCATTTGACGAAGCCTAGGAATGCGATGAGCGCGCTGGGCGTCGACATACCATATCACTTCGAATCGTTTGCAAACAATAGCGTGTTCCATGGCTCGGAAAATGCAGGATTCGGTCCGATACCTCAGTAACCACTGCACCATGTGTATGTGTCCATTTGCAGCAGCAAGGTTCATGGCTTTGGCCGTGCACCCCTCGGTTCGATGGACATGCAACCATTGCACGACCTACAGGTGGCCCCCAGCTGCCGCATCATCCATCGCAGCCGTCGTGCAGCGTATCCGACGTCCCGCGTGCAACCACCGGACTATGTCTAAACGACCTATAGCGGCGGCGGCATCCAATGCTGGTCTCTTTTCCACACCCGCGCAACTTGCGCTTTGTTCATACATACATGCTCTTTGCGCCGAGTCTGCTGCGCGCGTAAGGCGGGGCATCACTGCTGTGCGTGCGGATCGAGCCGCCGCCCGCTTCCGCTGGCTCACCCGCATCATCGGCGTCGTTGTCGTCGAGGTCAATGGGACCCTCAAAGTCGATACTTTGAGACGCCTCTCGAAGCTTGTTCTTGCCCTTCTTCTTCGACGGGCTCAAGCGCGGAGACTTGCGCTTGTTCGGCGGTGGCAGCACCTCGACGATCTTGCTTGGCGCATCGCGGTCGTACTGCACACGGCCACTGGGGGTGTCGGCGTAGAACATCACACCGTCGACCTGGCGAAACTCGTACAGACCGCCGGGGCGGAACAGCATGTTGCCCTTGCTCGCGTACACCTTCTTGCCCTTAGCGTCCCACACAGTGACCTGGGCGATGTACTGCTTGTGCTTGCTGGTCGTGAGCTCCATGAGGCCAGCAAAGGTGGCCGCAAACAGACCACACATGCTGGCGTCGATGAGGGTTACCCGTGTCCCGTTGTCCGTGTTGACGCGCTCGGACGAAAGGCAGCACATCTTGATGGTGATGTTGACGTCGGGCGCTGGGGCCGCGGTGGATATGAACGCCCGTAGGTCTGCTACCTTGGAGAAGAAGTTAACCACTTCCTCCTCCTTCTGCTTGAGCACCTCTCGGCGGATGGCGTCGAGCACGTCCATCGAAGCTTGGACGCCGTGGTGGGGAGGAGGTAGGTAGCTGGTAGAACTTGCCTCCTGGGTAGGCACAATGAGCGCAAACTGCGGTCATTCATCGGCGCGCCGCCACAGCAGAACTCGTACACGCACCGCTGTATTACACGAAAGCCCGGAGGCGCTCACGTCCGCATCGCCCGCTCCTCCTTAATACCCCGAACTGCACCGCACGTCGAGCTGTTCTCTGAATGGGCACTGCGCGATCCGCTGACTTTTTACGACTTTTACGATATCAATTCGAACAGTGCGTTTACCCCGACTTACGTGTAAATCCGACTGAGACGTCTCGTTGTTAGGTGCAACTTCCGACCCGAGGAGCTAAAGTAACGCCTTAATTCGTCTATAAACATGTAGCGTTTAACATAATTCGCCAACCTCTAAAACATCTCCCTCACTTTAATGGCATTACTAACAGTCACGACGGGTGGTTACCGCACTTTTCTATTTATAGCGTGGGACATTGCTTTTCGATGTCCTTATACTGCAGGTAAAAATAAATTGAAAGGTCGTGCTTAGCTCATGCACCTAACCCATTTGAAAACTTATAAATGGGTCTGTAAAAAGGGTAAATGAAGTGGTAAAAAGAGTGACGTATTTCGTGCTTCATTATAGGGGCTACGCCCCACGACCTGGTTGGTCGGCGGCACTAGGGCAACAGCTAAACACTGGGCCGCACTGCCGATGCGATGCTCATTTACTCATGCGCGATTTTCCTATAGCTGTGCACGTCAGTAGAAGCTCCTCCGGGTGTACCCTCAGCCCGCCATCCAAATATATACCTTTCCATAACTCGTACTCCAGAGTACTTACTTCGAAGTACTTAAGTATGCATTAATATTCACGTGGAATATGCATAATAAATGCTGGGGGTATGCATAATATCCGACCCAGATATTTATGCATAATATATGCAGGGAGAGTATGCATAATATCCGACACAGATATTTACTACGCGTAGGCCCACCAACATAATTGGCACACTACGCAATAGACGACAAGGGCATCCGCACCACCGACTACTCCAGCTGGACCCCAGCACAACAACGTGCTACACATGAGGCGACGACAATGCACGCCATTAGCCGGATAAGCTTAGCTCGAATATGCATGGGCAAGCTCCAGCTCGCCTTCACATGCGGATGGGGCTACGTTTCAGAATATCATTTTTATATCTGATATTTTGAAGAATCCTCGATGATATTTAAATATTATGGTACTCTTTTGCATTTTGAAAGAATATAGATATTTTTACCCAAAATAGTACTACAAATACCCGAAAATATTATGCATATATTAGCCCCTGCTTGGAAGATTAGTGCCGTTGCTATTCCTGGCGGTTGAGTGAACGGTTAATACATCACCTTCAACAGACAGCGGAAGTGCAGAAGGGGCGAAAAGTGCATTGGCGCCGTCGTAAGCCACAGCGATTCCACCACAAGACTCTGCATGCTGCTGGGTGGCATCGTGGACGACCTGCCGTAGCAATGACTTCACCAAGCGTCGACCACCAAATCGCTGGGATTTGCCTCCATTCTCAGCTGATGAATCTCCACCTGATTCCACTCCATTCATCATCGGCTGCTTCTGACACGTGACTGGATCGTGATCGGCTTCGCGAACCACCCTGTGATAATCAGGACGATGACGCGGTCGCGAGCGACTACGCGATCTGGGTTGAAAATAATCACTCTGGTAACGAGGTTGTGAACGACTACGGGTCGAGCGTCCGCGATCGCGATCCACAAGCCGCGGTCGTGAGCGGCTCCGGCCCGTTGGGCGCCGAGTGTCACCATACAGATCGTATGTGGCGTTATTGCTGCGATAAGGACTTCTCGAGCGATCCCGTTGGTTATCGTGCGATCGGCGAGGACGCACGTTGCGCAACCAGGCCTGCTCACTTGGAGAGCGCGACCGATAGTGGCGGTGAGATTTACGGGTGTTGCTTCGACCTCGGCTGTCATCATCGTAGTAACCACGCCAAGACATCTTCGTTATTTTGTGCAGAATGGCAAATGGCAAGACAAAGTATCGGACTATCCGATCACCTTTCCCAACTGAGAAACGCGCCAACGTGTTGAAGTAAAACCCAACGGTAGCTTCATGTCCAACTGGCGGGTCAAACGGTGATACCTTACAGCTCGCTTTGGCTTTTCCACGCCAGCAGCAGCTCGCCTCGATTATCCGATCGCTTTCCCAACTGGGATACTTCTCGTCGTGTGAGACGCCTAGTTGAGATCGTGAGCGCGGCTTTGCCGTGAACTCCGTATTCTCGGCGTAGGTAAGGAACTGTCCACTCGACAGCAAACGCTGTTGACTGCGGAGTCGAGAACAGAAAAATAATTTTGGCATCGGTGGAGGAAAGCGCAAAGAGCAATGAGGAGTTGCTGCAGCACGTGTGCCCCTATACCAGGTTGACGAGAAGGCGAGAGCTTGGCAACGCGGTCCAACTTACCACTTACATCCTCGCTTAGCACCTTCAGCATTTGCAAATTCCATTGGGAACTGCTAATAGCAGACTCCTCGCTTGGGGAAGTCAATGGAGTTTGGAGACCGAAGAAGCAGGAAGCCTTCTACTGCCGACGCTAGCAACCTGCACGAATTCGCTTGAGCTTGAAACGCATCCAGATCACGCTGATCAGCGCCACGCAACAAGGCACGCAGCACGCCAAATTTGTGGGCAAGGGTGCGCAATTGTTTGCTCAACTGTCCCTCTCGTCCAACAGGGTTACCAGGCGAACGGTAAATGCAGCCTCGCCTGCAAGTTGCTGTGCACTTTGTAACAGTTGCACCCACTCGAGTCGAAGTGCAACCAAATGGAGCTGTAGATCAAAGCGAAAACTTGATGTACGTGCGGCTTGAAGGTGCATACTTGTTCGCGCCAGCGACTAAAGACTTTCTAGGTGCACTGATCGATCTTTTGAAATGCGTGACTCGGCTTCACACAGTGTCTGTAACGCATGCAACCAACCGCCAAAACATTCACTATCCACCTTTGCTGCAATCACCTCCATCAGCTGCGAAGCCAGGGTGAAGCGGCCACGCAAAATCACGAGCTTCGCCATTTCATATCGCTCAGCGTGAGTCTCGTAGTGGTCGGAATTGAGAAGTTGCTGCTCGAAGGCGACGGTGGTGCTATTTGTTCCTCGGTCATCGTCACTGCTAGATAACGCCATGTCCTGAGTCCAGAGGAAAAACGTAGCAGCAACTGCGCGCAATCGCTGTGCGTCTGTGCGCCCATCAGTCGAAATCTCAGCAGCATTGGAAGCTGTTTGTGAATCGTTTTGATACTAGGTGGTCGAAGCTGAGCTCCAAGTACTCTGAAGACAACTGTTCTACGTAGCCTAGAAGCTTCGGTGTCACCATTTGCCAGTATTGCGAGCAGCTCAACCAGCCGTGAAGCAACATGCGTTGCAAGCAGATCAGGAAATTCTTGACTGAGCTGAACAATCGCATCCATCGCGTAGCTCCAAGTGTTTTTGGCAGCAACAGCAGCACGTGGGTGCAACAGTTGAAATAATTCATGAATACCGTGCTCTGATAATGTCGTTCCAGCCAGCGCTAGCTTCTGGCGGGCAACGTATGCGATGATCGATGTATACGTTTTTCCAAAACGCTCGTCGACGGCAGCAGAGAGCCATGTCTTGGCCATCTTGAGAAGGGCTTCAGCGTTTTCTCCCAAATCTTGGCCTATGGACGAAAACTTTTCAAGAAGAAGCAAAGCTGACAACTTGAGCCGCATCTCCGTTCGACCTGCTACCGTGTCTCCGACCCGCGAGAACTCGCCTTCCAGAACGGTCCCAATCTGTCCATATTCACCACTACTGGAAACAAGTTGCTGCGTAGCCAGCAGAGCAAAATTCCGCAGTACAGCACGGGGGTCGTGATCAAGCACGTGGTGAAGCAACTGGCCATGCATCGACAGTAAAACACCAGGGTAAGCTGCGGTCAGCGTCGTCATAGCACGAACATTAGCTACTGCACTTTTATCATCAGCGAGCCGTTCGTACAATTCCGCGCAGTGTGTCCATGCCCGTCGCGCTTCCGCAGAAGTCGAGACCGCGTCCGCCACCAAACAGCATAACGTGGCGGAATTTGACTCCAACGCCAGCGTCAGCACGTCCCTCCGAAGCAAAGTCGAAAGTAGCAAAACGCACGCGCCGCCTCAAGTGCAGCCGAACGTTCATCACGATCTTCAGCCGAAATTCTGTTCACAATATGCTGCTGTACCACCGAATCCTGCACAATCAGCGACGGCATCGTCGCCAGCAGCTGCAGCGTCAATGTCCGCGCCATTGTACTGGTCATGTGCGTCATCGACCCCGACAAATGCGCCACTTGAAGTAATTATTAAGTGCAGCGATTCGCAGAATTCTCCTCAAAAGCTAAAATTTCAGGAGAAGATGTTTCTAATAGAATGAAGTCGATCTCCGTCAATGCTTAAAAATCACTTTATAAATGCAAAAGCTCTGCAAATATTACCAAAAATGAAAGTGAATTAGCGCAAGCACGTCTACGTTATCGGTAAGCGGTCATTCTTCTTCGTAGCACGTCCACTTGGGGTTCTCTTGACCTACTTTAGTTCCTTTTCATCAAACTCACGCATAACGGCCTCAAAGTCATCATTTTCTAGGGTAAAGAAACAGCTAACTTGTTCAACACAAGTCCATCATACAACCGGTACACAGAAACTGAAAGTAGTTGTTAGTCTGTCATTCCTTTGTGTTTCAACAACCGCTACTTGAAGTACTATCTAATTGGACACCTTGTTCGATGTACAGTAGACAAGCGGAACGTTCATATTGTTTCACGAGCAAAATCGTATTGTGTCTTTCTCTTTTCCTTCTATCCCGGCCTTTGCCTAGCAACTCCCTTCTTGTCGTCGTTGGAGCTTCTTCGTGCAACGCGCGACTTTGTCAAAGTACTTCGGTCGACTTATTCGTAGTTTGGTTTCCTTTTCCAAATGACTTGAAAATTGTTTGCCCAGTTTTGGATTGTATGTATCAAGAGAGCATTCTACAGTACATGTAAGTGGTTGGCCGCAGCCATTCTACCGTGTGTTCCAATTTCAAGTACATGTACCCGTAGAACGCTACTTGCCAAATGTAAATGATGAGGTAGAAAAATAATGTCCAGGAAAACTCGTTTGCTTCGATTTCGCTTAATGCACACCTCGCGAGAGACTTGCCCTGCTGCATATTGAAAAATCCGACTGATTAGATGCTCTCCTAAATGTTGGCTCTCGCCAGAGCTAAGAGCACTGATGAGAGCAAGTTTGCATGCGGTTGACAGCCCCACTGCAAGTTGCTCCTCATTGTGCATCTGTCGTGCAAGCTGCGTGTTTGCTATCGCGTAGCCATTGCAACACCTTGAAGTTTCCATTTGCTGCAGCTCCATCCATTGCGGCAGTCGTACAGCGTTCTGAGCGATTTGAATGCAACCAGCGCAACATTTCCAGCTGCTTTTCGTAGAATAAGCTCGGTGTTTTACCTGAGCAGCACGTTTCCGTGTTTGACCTGGAACATGAAGCTACGTGAAAGCGTCTCGTGGCTGCGTTGTCCATAGCGGCTTTTGTGGCACCTTCGGATCGGTTCCAATGAAGCCACTGTACTACTTTCAAATGGCCGTTACCGGCAGCGTTATCCACGGCAGCAGTAGTACAGCCTTCGGAACGAAAAGCGTGGAGCCATTTCACAACGTCCAAATGTCCCTCTGCAGCAGCAGCATCCATGGCAAATGACGTACAATGTGGATACCGACCACGCTGGCAGGGCCGTTTCACACTCCGTTCTTCGCACTGTTCGTGTCGATGCGATTTAAGAACTCAAGCACGTCCATATGTCCGTTTCTAGCAGCGGTGTCCATATCAGTTGGATTGTCATCCTTGAACAGAGTTACTGTTGGGTCACGCGAATAGTGTTCCCAAAGCCATTGGACGACATTCAGTTTTCCATACTTTGTTGCTGGATGCATGGCATCGGTCGGGCCATCAACCTGACCGAGGTACTCCACGTGCTCGAGTAGCCACTGCACCATCGGTAGGTTGCCCTCCTCGCACGCTACGTATAAAATGTCGTCAAAAACTTCGTCCTCGTCCAGCTCTTCCTTCCTCGCTAAAAACCATCGCGTGGTATCGAGATCACCGAGTCGCACAGATTGCGGTAGAGATACTTCCACAATATATGCAGAATCACCAAACCCCCATTCAGCAAATAGCGCAATATCTCGACACGAGTTTCCCATTCTTCTTGGGCCTGGCAACGATTGGGAGCAAGGATCCCAACTCCCAATCGTTGCCAGGGCGAAATCATTAGATATCACCCACTTGACTCTCTCTAAATTGTTCTGCGCCACAGCAATCTCCAGTAAATCATAGTTGTTAACCCTCGTTTCTTCTGTACTTGCACGTTCATGTAACCACTTCATGAGTTCCCAGTGACCAGATTTGGCAGCATCCGTCAGACTCTCTGCACAGTTCTTCTCCCTCCATTGGATACCCGAATGGCTGTTATCAGCTTCGAGGAGTTGTAGCACCCACAAATGGCCGCCTTTAGCAGCCTCCCGCACGACCTTCTCCGACACTGGACATCCTGAAAAATGGGCCAACAGCCAATGAATAATGGCCAGATCCGCTCTTTTGACCGCTTGGACCAGTGCCTGAGAGAATTCCCATTGATAGTAGTGTCTGCTTGTCGTGAGGAGGTTGGCAAGAGTGGACTTAAACCCTCGACGGCTTCTGACCCAGACCAAATCCAATAAATCCAACGATCCAATGCGACTCACTTCGCACGCACGGGCGATTGACATGTCAGCGATGAGGAAGTCGGAGAGCAGGGACGTTAGAGTCTCCGGGGCGTTCGTTGGCAGCTTGTGGCGCAGCACGAAGCTCGCTAACGTCAGCTCCACTGCCATCAGGATCCTGAAATGCCCGTTTTGTTATCCTGAAGTTGTCATAAAAGACCTTCATTCAGAGATTTTTCGTCCAATCCGACCAAAATCCTGAAAGGCCATTCCGCAATTTACTATGGACGACGAGGATGTGCGGGCGCTGGTGGCGCTGCAGATGAGCGTGGCGCTGTCCGAGCGCGTGCAACTGCGGGGAATGGTCACGTGTCCACACTGCAGCCAAGGCTTCGGCAGCGCGTCGCTGCCCATCCACGTGCGTCGATGTCGGGCGCTGCTGCCTTCGACCACCGAAGAGGACGCGGAGCAGGAGAACAAGCCAATCAGAAGGAAGGAAGCGCGTTCCCTAGTGGATCTGTGCGTACTTCTTTCTTGCAATTATTGTTATTGCATTGTCATCAATGAATAACTATTGCTGGACTATTGGATGCAGGTGTCTGCGGTTCGTCACGAAACACTTCGAGTCTGTGTGCATGGACAAGATCGTGGCCTTCCCAGAGGCCGAAGGTCCGTTGACTCTATGTAGTCGCATTTAGAGGCCAATAATTTGATATTGAGAGTTCCCACTGCTGTGTTTCGTCCTGCAGCGGCTCTGATTGCAGCCATGCCAAGCAACTTGGTGCACCGGATGGTGGTCAACCTCGTCAAGGAGAGCAAGCGGGTAGGTGGGCGGGACGAATGATGTAGTGAATGGGTTTACTGACATGTGAGACTGGGAGCAATCTGATGGTTTTTCCATTTCGACAGATGAAGACGAAAAATCGACAAAGTCGCGCTGCGATTCAGACCCTGGAGAACGCGTTGGATGGCGCCAGGCGTGACGTCGCACAACTTGAATCAGCGCGGGACTGGGCGGCTCTCAGTCGGGCTCGGATGGCAGAGCAGGAGCAGGTCACTGAGCGTCTCCAGCGCGATCTGGATGGGACGAAGTCGGCGCTTGCGGCAGCCGAAGCCGAGAACCAGCAACTGAGATCAAAGATCGAGAGCACTGAGAAGAAGACACTGCGTCTGGAGGCCAAGGTGAGTGCTATCTCGAAAAAAACGATTTCAGAAGCACAAACTCGTGTGTATGTCTGTAACTCTGCTCATCGATTGCTTTGCTCTTGTGTGCTGAAAAGATCAATGCATTGAACGCCGAAAAATGTCATTGAAAAAGGTGACGAAAGAGGCACAGCGACGTGAGATGGATGCCACGCGGCAACTGGCGTCGACGCACAAGATGTCAGCAAGCAGCACAGGAAGTATCCGACGGAAAGTCAATTCGGTTAAATATTGTCTAAGTAATTCCGAAAGGACTGCGCAATGTCAAGGTGGCGTAGTATGCACACCCCAACCACGCAATCCTTCCGGGATACCAGCACTCGTGCAATTTGCGCGATCACGTCTCCGGTCGTTGTCCACAAACGTCCCCGTGCAGACGGATCAAAGATCCCGTACCCATCGTCAGCTAAATGTGCATGAACAATAAACTGTAAGGCTTTCATCCTTACCTAGATGGTAGCAGTGCTCGGGAAAAATATAATATAATAAATATCAATTGTATTTTTGTACCACATTTATTTCTATTGAGTATCAAAAACCCTGCATACTATTGATATTTCCGGCATTTATTGACATTACTACACTCGACTCTTGATTTTCAAGTCAAAACGGCAAATACCTCGTTTACAATATACTATAGTGAGACTGAGTGTTTCCTATTGGGCTACTCGGGTCCAGTCGTCTTTAACGCGCAGCCACGCCGCCCTGAAACGACTTCTACAGCCAGGTCTTTCTCAGTTCATGCATCAATCTGATCGACTTCGCAACCCCGTCTCCCTCCAACCCATCGCAATGAGCAAGAACGCCGACGTCTGCCGCTCACTTTTTGAGGCTCTGCCCGACCATCACTTCAAGTGCAAGTACTGCGGCAAGACTCGCCGCCAGCTCCCATCCAGCGGCTATGGCAACCTCATCAGCCATTTGAAAGACAAGCACGCTGACTACGAGGCCGACTTCCTTGCGCAGGCCAGCTCGATGGCAGGGAATCTACACTCATTCGGCTTCGTGAGCGACAAGGTCGGAAACATCTACCACTGGATGGAGTGGGTGGTCGACCGCAATATGCCTCTGTCTGAGGTGGACCACCCACTCACTCGCTCGATGTCTCGTCTCAAGCCCACCTCGTCGAAGACGCTGAAGAAGTACATTGCGGCGACGACTAAGGCTGTCGAGAAGGCGATTGCCAAGATCATCCCACCGTTGTTCGGCGTGATGTACGACGGATGGTCAAGCTTTGCCGATCACTATGTGGCTCTTTTCATCGTCTTCTGGCGCGATGGAAAGCTGCACCACGTTCTGCTGGCAGTGGCCCCTCTCGATGAGGCGAACTTGACAGCTGTCTCGCACTGTGCGTACATCAGGAATATTTTGGCCATTTATGGCCAATTGAAAGAGTCGCTGCAATTTCTGATCGGTGACAACTGCTCAACCAACCAGCTGACGGCAAACCTCCTCGGCGTCCCATTGGTTGGATGCGCCTCCCACCGTTTCAATCGGGCCACCAAAAGATTTTTGGCCGAGCACGAGGACCTGGTTGGCGAGGTGGGCGCGCTCATGGCAGCGCTCCGCAAGATTAAGAACCGCGCAGAACTCCGACGTCACACGAGCTTGGCGCCTCTGCGCGCGAACGCGACCAGGTGAAGCTCAATATTTGTGATGATGGAGCGTTACGTGCGCATTCGAGATGCCATCAAGCGAGTCGACGCGGTTTACGACCTTCTGCCGAAGCCATCAGCACACAGCCGCATTGTCGCTCTAGTGGAGAAGCTGAAGACGCTTAACAGCGTCTGCAAGAAGTTACAGGAGGCATCGCTGTCGATGAAGGCCGTGCGGGTGCTTTTTGACAAGGTGGCTGAACTTTTCCCCGTTACTGGCGAGTTCCTTCTTCCGGACGCCTCCATTGTTCATTCACCGACGTTCGAGAGCGCTGTGGTGAAGGTATGTGCACTTGAGCTGCTTATTGTTGCGCTAACACACTAGCGTTGCCGGATGTTGATTAGGTTGCTGGTGCAGATTCCGATAAACTGAGGTGGAGGCGCTTCGGCCATTTGAGCTGGAGGAAGCTGTTGAGCCTACCGTGGCTTCGCGCAGCTCAAGGACCCAAACACGATCGCGGAGCGGCGCTGAGGACTTCGCGACAGCGCTTCTACGATCTGATGGCGCTCCGCAGCAGTCGACACCAAGGTACAGCCCTATCGTCGCCGCGATCCCGCCAACAAGCAATCACTGCGAGAGGCTCTTCTCGCAGTGTAAGCTGGTGATGACGCCCCAGCGTGCATCACTTCTGCCGCTGAACTTTGAGATGATTGCTTTCTTGCGTACTAATCGCAAGTACTGGGACGCTAACACGCTGATGACCTTGGAGTTTGATGAGAGTGACGACAATTAGCGGCGGAGCTAGCTGGCAAGCACAAGTGAGCAATACAATACGTATTCCTCATTTCTTTAATAGTGCTTCTCTCGTTAACCATTTATTTCTTATTGTAGCTGTGAACTGCGCATTACATTACTCTATTGTAATGTCCGCGCACTGGATGGTAGTACATAAATCACATGTCTTCATCAGTTGTTGTTCCAGAAGCTGCTGCATCTATCTCGTGACAAGCAGTGTTCTACCGCTTGACCGCAAGACATGACTTCAGTTTGCTCAGTCTTTCGGCGTCAAAACCTCTCGGGCAGTGACCATGAAGAAAAAGCACCTCCTCAAAATGGTTTGACATCATCGCTCGGATCAAGGTTGATGCGAAATGAGAAATCAGCCACTGCAAATGTCCGCTCGCTGCGGCCGGTGATTTACCCGAGGATGCTTAGAATTTCTTAGGTGTGGTCACTCGGCCGGTAAGCGCAAGTGTATTTCAAATTGATCACACAACTCAATAGCAAGGCCCAGTGCTAATATCAGATGCTTTCACTGAAAGAACAAAAACAAATGGCTCTCGTCTGCAGATTCAATCAATAATGGACGCCTTCCATAACCAGTATAAAAAGTTTAATCACGGCGAGTACTCCTTATATCACGATGGGATTGGACGCTCCGAAAAACGACTGAAACCTGTTTAATCTGGTCTGCAGGATATTGGGATTTCGAACGAGCGAAGCGAGGACGAAATAAAGGTTTCGTAAAGCAAGGAAGAAGCCACGCCAACAAACATAGTGGACTCCGGCGATGCAGCCAACATCTGTCTCCGGTCGCGCATGTGGCCAAGATTAGCAAGGCGTTGGCAAACGGTAGCGTCCAACCGTTCTTTTGCCACGCCTTGCTTTATTCGTGGGCAGTTGTTCTTGTTCAGGTCACATATAGACGGACAAAAATCATGCATTTTTCTCTATATCTATGGAATCGAAAGAGCGCGGGCAGCCGATGCCAACCCTCGTGCAGCAACCTCGTCGGAATCCTCTCACGTCGCCCAGCAGAAGACCACGCGGCAGCCTCAGCTTCCTGGGCGATCTGCGAGACACTGTTTCTGGCTATTCACTGCGCGCGAACGCTGTTAATGCTGCGCGCAGCTATTAGATCAAGGCAACGAGCGTTTGAAGCCCTCCAAGACCTCCGCCTGCGTCTGATCGAGGAAGTCCAACGAGCGGAGCACGCGCGGATTGTCCGCATTCATCACTACCTGACGAAACCTTGTCTGTTGAATCCAGCGGAGTCGGCGTGGATGCGCATCTGGACCAGGGGCAACGATGAGGCTTTCCTGGCTACAACGAGCCTCTGCAGGTAAGCATGCTCCCAATTATATTCTGATTAAGCGGAGGCTCTAACGCTTGTATGCTATGTCTACGACGGTCTCCTCAGTCGGTCTTTCAACATGCTGCTTCGTCGGTTTGCTCAGTTCTACGCTATCCCAGGCTATCGACCGAAAGGTGGGCGTCCTCAGAAGCTCCAGCACTACCACCAGGTGCTGGGCCTTTTTCTGGCGTTCTATGTAGACTCCGTGGACTATTCATCACTCGGTTCGATGTTCGGCGTCACGCCCGCGACGCTGAGTCGCACCCTGAACGCGGCAGAGGATGCCTTGGCGGAGATCCTGATGGGTTACGCTCCCGCACGGATTGTGTGGTCTACTCTGAAGAGGCAGAAGGCCTTCGCCAGACTGACAGCAGCTCGTGAGCCCCTACTCCCATTTACGTGGGGTTCATTGATGGCAAGAACTTTCGGATATGTGATGTATTATTGATCTTGCGGCTGCTAAAACGTTCTTAGGCACTCTATCCTTGTTGCAGGTGCAGGAGCCTCCTCGAGGAGCTCTCCGAATGCGCACTATAATGGCTGGTTGCATGACGTGTATGTCACGGGCACGTTGTGCTTCTCCGCTGACGGCCTTATCGTCTAAAGCAAGCACAACTGCCCAGGAAGTTGGAATGACGCTGACACCAGTCTCCAGTTCCGGGAGATCTTGCTGGACCCGGATTGCAACCCGGACCCACGGTTCGGCATCATTGCTGACAGCGCTTTCCCTGCGGCTAGGGCATGGTGGGTCGTATCATGACCCCTTTGAAGGAGGAGACCTCGTGCGCTTGGTGCCGTCGATCCGCCCAGTTGCGCAGCTCATGTCAGGTGCTATTACGTCTGTACGCCAGACGATCGAGTGGGGCATGGGCTCGGTGGAGAAAGTCTACCCCCGGCTCCTGCAACCCCTGCCTTACGACGTCAACAAGCGCAAGCAGCGTCTGGACAACCTGTTCAGGCTAGCTAACTACCGTGTTCGCATGGTAGAGGTTAACCAGATCCGCACGACGTTCATGTACTGGAAAGACGATAACGCATGAATTAAATGAGGGTACTTATGATTGCCGTGTGTTTTTTTTGGCTGCTCGTGGTTTCAAAATTTGTGGCGCTTTGCCAGCAGCATCAAAAGCTGCTCGTGGCTCTCATACGGCTCTCTCTATAGCTATACGTTCTTCATAGCGACGTCGATTCTCTTCGCGGTCTAGTGCTAGTGCAGCCTCGCGCGCAGCCTCACTGCGATGCTGGGCTTCGCGGAGTTCCCGTGTCTCTTTGATGTCCTGTTCGCGTCTGCTCTCGGCCGCCTCGGCCACTTCGAGGCGGACACGTTCGCGCTCTTCGCGCTCCAATCGGTCGGCCTCTCGACGCTCCTCTCGTTCTTCTCTCCGGCGTCTCTCCTTGGCCCGCCTATCGCTATCCTTCTGGAAGAAGACGAGCATGTGCATCATGTCTTCTCCGGACGAGAATTGCTCTTTGCCTGTAACTTCGATGTCGCGCTTCAGTTCTTCTAGCCGAGATTTTGCACGGATACGCTTGTTCTTACCGTACGAGGGCGTTGCCTCACCGATCGGGGATCGCTTGCCTTTTCATTGTCGCCGGACTCGCTCATGGCAGCCAGGTTGTCTCGCATCACCCTTATGTCACGCTCTCCCAGTCGGTTCGTACCGATGTTGTGCGAGGGGTGGTCTTCTTGCTCTCTGGCATCAGCCTCGGCCATAGACGGATCTCGCCGCAGGGTAGGACCATCAGGTATCATCACGGTGTCAAGAAGGTCACGGCGACTCGCCTTGGGTCGCCCTAGTGAGCGCGACGCACGTGCTGGCGTTGGATGCACAGCAGGAGATGATGAAGCAGGTGCTGATCGCTGTGTGTTACGCGATGATGGCGGTCGGGCCGCCCTCGTGTTAGCGGAAGAAGGTGTCGGGACCACTTGTTCCGGTGATCCATCAGTACCGAGCGGTGGCCGAGTAGCGGCTGTGTCACCATCTTTGTCTAGCAGTCCTTCAGTGCGGTCGCTCTGCTCCGCCGTCGGCCTGGAGGTGGCGTTGTTGGGCGGGTTGCAAGCTCTCCTCCTCTTCTTCGTCTGGAGAGAACGGAGATAGATCGAACTCGGCTGCGAGGGATGCATCGATCACTCCGTTCCTGGTAACGATGGAGCCCTGAGCACGGGGTGTAGGTGTACCCAGTTGACAGCGTCGTCGGCAGCTCCAGATACGGGACCTTGACTGTCTATGGCCTCTACTTCTGGTACACCGCCGCCGACCGCGTCATCGTTGTGGTCCGGACTCTCTCCCCACTATCGGGCGCGTAGTTCAAATCCCCAAGTTGTCCCAGCTCCTCCAGACCTCCAACAAATTCCTCATGCTTAGTGCGACGCGGGACGATGGAGCCTTCAGCACTACACGTACCGGTGACCTCGTTGACCGTCTGTTGGAAGGACTCGCCATGAGCTTGCATGTTTTCTCAAAGACCAGCGCCTTGTTGAGTAGGAAGATCAGGAAGGTGTTGAAGGTCTCGGTGCTGGCAGACGCTCCACCCACAACGGCAAACAAACAACAAGCGGTGCCGTACGACACCGTCCCCTCCTCACCCGGGTGCACTTTGCGGACGGTAACCGCAACAACAGTAAGCTGGCGACCTCGTGGAATCGAGCTGTGGGGTTACACGCGTGGTTCATGAGCCTGATCATGCCACCGGCTTCAATGGCGTCAATGCCGACGTGCTTACCCCAGTGGTCAGCGTTTTTAGATGCATCCGGAAGCCGTCGTTCCGGGGGACATTTCGACAAGGTGGCCCAAAGAGCTGGAGGTGACCATCGTATTGGCCAATCGCCTCCCCGGCTGGAATGATCTCTTTTGCCAAGATGCCCCGCCTTCCAGTTCGAGTGCTCCGCGCGATGCAGAGGGTCTTACTCTCCCGGAGCGAGTTGCCGCAGAGGCCGCCGAACACACAGTTCTTCTCCGTACAGAAGCGGCTCTCTTGAGCGTTCAGGCATGTCGAGGCCTGGCAGCGCTGCTCGCAGCCGCACCCTGCGCCATCACGCTGAAGTTGCGGGTAGTATGCGCGTGAAGAAATAGTGCCACCTCGAAATGGCAACTTTCCTTCCAGTTCAGGTAGAGCCATTGCACCACTTTCAAGTGTCCATTTGCTGTAGCACGATTCATCGCAACTTCGGTGCATCCTTCGGATCGATAAGTGTGAAGCCATTTCACAACATACTGTAATGTATGGAGGCCTCGACCGTGCACGATGGTGGCTGGCGGTGAGCTGACGCGGGTGGAAGCCGTGGAAAGCTGGCCAATGGGTATGGCTGAAAGGACGGCGGAGGAGCACGACCGTATCGAAGAGTTGGGTGTTGACGGCCAGAAGCGCACCGAAGCGCACGGCGGGCGCAGACAGTATGCGGACGGGCGGAATGGGCGGCGTGGGGAGCACAGCGACGCCTCAGTCGCAAGATATGGAAGGATCTGAGGCGGTGGCGGGTCACAGAGCGGGGAGGGCGAAGTCTCGTAGCCGACGAGAAGCTAAAGACCTCACTTTCAAATCTGCGCTGGAGAGCGCAAGTGTCCGGGCGCTGCCACAGAACGGGCGGACGAACGGACGACTGCGGAGTCGACTGCACAGAGCGAAGCGAGTGGGACGACGGCAAGTAGTGGGTGTAGGGCAGAGCGCTGCCCGAGTTTGCTGCAGGCCGCACGTGACGTGGGGTCACGCCCGAGGCGTACGCCCACGTGGCCAAGTGAGCGTCGTCTGGCGCCCCGTAGTCCTACGCGTACGGTAGTGAAGTGTAGGAAGAACAGTCAAATTGGACGAACGGATTGTATTAGTCGGACGGAAATAAAGTAGTTGTCGCTGTCTAAAGGGCACGCACCGGCTCGGTAGCTGCGAGTTTACTACCGACGGCCATCCGGACTTTGGGCCCTCGGCACTGGCGACCAACTCCCGGCGAGCAGGGACGAAAGACTCGTTACATGGTGGTCATACAGGGGTCTGAATCAGTACATTCAATCGAAGCGAGGCTCTAAATCAGTACGGAAGATCATGGCAAGAACGAAGACGAGGACGGTGACGGGCGGTGTAGTTACTCGCTCACAATCCGCGCCAAGAACGGCGAGCGACGTACCAACGACAACCGGGACGACTGCTGGCGCGCGAGAAACCCGGAATCCAACGGCGACAACGACGATGGCTCCAATATAGACGCTAGCGCAGAGTGATGCGGCCGGAACGCCCGTCTCGGTAGCACTGAGCGCTTCCAGCGAAGTCGGGAGCCGCGCAGCCGCTACACGAACGAATAGCGGCGATAGAGCATCGTTGGGCGGCTAGACAGCCAGTGTGACGACGCGTGGTGATACGGGACGGGTGGCGACGACATCGAGTACGGGAGATACGGCGACAACTCCGATCACGGCCGACACAACGACCCTGGGCGTGGCGATCCAACAGCTGATGGTCACGGTGAACCAACTGGGGCAGCGATTGGAGGGCGTCGAAACCACGCGGGCGACACGAGTGGATCCTGCTGGGACGGCGATGCCAGTGGTTCCACCATCAGCAGCAAGCCACGGGCATCACAACGCCCACTCTTCCCTGACGGAAGTGGCGGTATAGCTACAGTGATGACTCCATTAGCTCGAGTGATGATGGTCACGGACGACGAGGGCGACGACACCGGAGAAGACAGCCACGGCGAGCAGACGCCACGCCACGCCGAAACCACCGACAACGTCGCAGACATCGGAAAACGCTAAGGACTTGGAGCTTGTGCCGTTCGCCGTCACCAACAAGGGTGCGAGCGGAGACCTGGATCGCCAAGGTGGACCTGGCGGTGGAAGGAGCGCGTATCTCTGGACGTGGAGAATGGACCTACGAGGAACTATACTACATCGTCGGTAACAAACTCCAGGATGATGCCGCCAAGTTCTGGGTACAGATGAACAAGGAGCTGTTGGGGACGGAGCGTACGTGGTCACGATTGAAATCGGCGATTGAGCGCAGATACGGGGAACGTCCGCGTCTGGCGGCAGCAGAGTGGCGAGTGATGCAGCGTGAGATGTACCCGGTTGAGACCTTAGCGGACTTCGCCTCTGGCCTAAGAGATGCGGCGGGTCAGAACCGAGTGCGAGAAGAGACGTTGCTCGGGCAGTTCTATAGATGCCTGGAGAAGACTACTCGACAGCTGGTGAAGCTGCATCCCGTTCCTGAGACCCTCGAAGCGGCTGTGGACAAGGCCACGAAAATTGACGACCCAATTTACAACGTGGCCCAGGGGATGCGCAACATCGGGCAGACATGGGCGATTTCCACGAATGCTGGTGCGGTGCAGATGGATAGAACAACTGGATTGATGACGGTAGTGCCGGGCATCGAGGGCGACGCAGGAGTAGCGGCGGTGTCATCAGTGACAGAAAGTGGTCAAGAGACCGAGGGCTTTGCGTTTTCACCAACCCGCAGGGTGTGTTCAACAAGAACACCGGCTTCTGGTCCGTGTCGCGCGACCGAGCATGGAACGGAAGGTACTGGGCCCCAACGAAGAAAGAACGACTGAAGCGAGCCAGAGTGCACGACCAGAGGGCGGCGGATAGACGGCACTCCGGAAAGTCGGACCGTAAGGCAAGGGTGATGCTGGCAGCAACGAACGACGGAGTAAGCAGCAGTGAGGAGTCGGATGCTTCACTGGCTCCCCTAAGAAGAAGAAGCGACGGACGGCTGTTCGTAAAACCCAGGCGGTCGACCCGTCATCGGCAAGCAAAGCTGGAGATCGGGCTGGACGACAGCCAACCCTATCACTCAAGTGCTACGCGTGCGGCACGGTGGGTCACTTCGCCCGGGAGTGTCCTGATCCTGACGCCAAAGCTCGCATTGATGAGTACCTGGCGCAGCGAAGGACCGCAGTAAAGCCGGCGGAAAACGAGGAGCGGGCGCAGTAAGGGAAGTACGGCGCCCGGTGAAACCACGGATTTCCCAGCAGACGGCGGATGGTGCTGGAGTGACAGCACCCGGTGATAAGGCGAAGCGGGAGGTAACAACGACTGGGCGACTAGATGAGGCGGTAGAGGGCGGCAAGAAGTCTCACGACGGAGAAGGTGACAAGAACGGGGATGGTAAGGACGGGAAATGGTCAGTCGTGAACGAATACCCTGAACAGGCGGCTGAGTTGAAAGAGGCGAATCAGCTTTGCGAACGAGACTTCGTTCTCGACGCAGAACGCATGGCAAGCGACGAGCGTGAAGGAGTGGTTGGGCACGCCAACACGGCGCGGACAGTAGATGATTTGGCGTTGGGGGTGCAGTTGCGCGCGAAGATGTCGGACCGCGACGAATGGAAAGCGAGACGGTACGTGGACACGGTACGGCCGGTCATGGCTGCGCTGCGATACGTGTATGCAGTCAGTGATCGGAACGGAAATGAGGAAGGCGGAAGGTCTGAGGAAGGCGGAAGGGTGACGGAGTTGGCGCCAGGGGACCCTCCCAACAACGGCGAAGGAGACGAGCGGCGACAATCGGACAACAGGGACCAACGGCGCGACTGAAGAACCATTGACGCCGAACCTATCTCTATGTAGCGGCGTGCGCTACGTGCCGCACGGCGTACGCTGGCCACGTCGATGAGTACGGAAGAGACGGAACAAATCCTGATCGATCTGGAGCAGGAGCAGGTACAACGTCGTCAGCGACAAGAGGCAGAAGCTCGCGTGGAGCTATAAAGCCGACGCGCCCGGCGAAAGAGATATCCACAAACGCCGGCCCAGCGCGAGGCAGGGTGTGCACGGGTCAGCCTTGTGCAGCGCCAGCGCCAGCCTGCAACAGCAGCGGTCCGCGTGACGAAGGAGTTGGACGTGGCAGCCGACGATGGGCTACCAACGGCTGATGTAATTGTCGACGGCAGTCGAAGCTGGATAGCTGGGCCCGCTACTCCGTGGTCGGCTGTGAATGGATGGCGTGTGGCGAGCGTGTGCAAGGGCCTGCTCCAGTAGAATGTGTGGAAGGCATTGGTGGCTTCCTATTAGACGTCATCGGAGTATGATCGTTCAGTATGGTGCATGTGTTCGGGCAGCGGGTGGAGATCCGCGCGTGCGTGATCGAGGGCTGCACCAGCGAGTTCCTCGTGGGCGTCGACTTTATGCGCAAGCACCGTGCGAACATGGACTTCGATCGAAACGAGGTACGGTACTACGAACAAGAGCGTCTTGTCGTGAAACCATTTCGCACGAACGGCGTGGACGGAGACACGATTGTGGCGCCAGTTCGGTTGGTACACCACGAACGGCTGCACGGAATGCTGTGACCCCTGTTGAGGTGTCCGTGGTTGTTGCAGATGGTGAAGAAGGTATCTTCATCCCGACCCGGAGCTGCGGGGCCGTGATGCTGGCTGTCACTGTGACAAAGGCGAAGAATGGGAGAGCGCTCGTCCGGACCATTAACATGCTTGGTGGCCGGACCAAGCTTCCTGGCAAGCGAGAGTTGGGAACCTGGATACCTATTGCAGCTGACATGCAGGTGCTCGACTTGAGCGGAGAGCTTGACCCGGATCGACTGAGTAAGTGGCTGGACACGATGGGCGACACCACGACGCCGCTGGACAACGAGGAAGAGGTGCACGTTGGCACTTCAGAGCCGGACGCTCGCACGCTGGTGTTAAAGCTGTTACGGGCGTATCGTGGGGTGGCATCAAGCAAGGGCAACTGCCCACCGGTGACAACGCTGCCTGTGCAGCACCACATTGACACGGGTAGCACTGCACCTATAATGCTGGAGCGCCGACGCCACGCTCAGCTGGAAGACACTCTTATCGAAGACAACGTAACGAAAATGCTGGAGGCCGGTGTAATCGAGGAAGGTAACGGCGCCTGGGGATTCCCGTGGTGCTGGTCCGAAAGAAAGATGGCGAAGTGCGATTCTGCATTGATTATCGGGAGTTGAACAAGGTCACGAAGAAGGACGTCTAACCCCTCCCGAGAATCGACGAGACGCTGGAGGCACTTGGAGGAACTCTGCTGTTTACGACCTTGGACCTGCATTCGGGGTACTAGCACATAGGTGTTGACCCGGGGATCGGGATAAGACGGCGTTTACAACCAAGCAGGGATTGTATCGCTTCCTACGTATGCTCTTCGGCTTAATGAATGCACCCTCGACCTTTCAACGTATGATGAACGGATTGCTGAGGGGTCTAACGTGGACAACGTGCCTGGTCTATTTGGACGACATTGTGGTATTCACGCGCGGCGACAAAACATATCGTTCAATTAGCTGCGGTGTTGGAGAGATTGTCGGCGGCATGGCTCACCCTCAAACTGAAAAAGTGCGTTTTCACGGCCAAGTCCATGGAGTACCTGGGGCACGAACTAAGCGATGAGGGGTACGACCAGTGGAACGATTAATCACGGCAGTGGCTGAGTTCCCCAGGCCGAGTGATCCCGTAGAAGTGAAGCGGTTTGTTCACTTGGCGGGGTATTACCGCAAATTCATCGAGGCGTTTGGGTCAATCCTGGCGCACTTGACGCGTTTGCTCAAGAAGGATTGTGAGTGGCAGTGAACGAAGGAACAGGAGTTCGCGTTTGAGCGTGTGAAGGCGGTGTTGACTACAAAGCCGCTGCTGGTTTATCCAGATTTTGGACGGCCATTCCGCTTGGCGACAGATGCGAGTAAGGTCGGGCTGGGCGCGTGTTTGATGAAGGAGGGGGCCGAGGTTGGCAACCAATAGCCTTTGCCAGTAAGGTCAACAGCAGCGCTGAAGCCAATTACTCTATCACCGAACTGGAATGTTTGGCGGTCGTATGGTCGGTGAAGCTGTTCCGGCCGTATTTGTATGGGCGGACGTTCGAGATCATCACCGACCACGCGGAGCTAAAATGGCTGATGTTTAGGCCAAACTTGGCGGGTAGACTACACAGGTGGTCGCTCACGCTGCAAGAGTACGAGTTCCGGATCGTCTACCGACCAGGTGCAACTAACGTGGTCGCTGACGCTCTCTCTCGCGCACCAGTGTCCGTTTTGGCAGCAGTCGGCAGGAAGCGGGAAGAACGGGCGAGTGAACGTGCCGCATGCGAGGTTGAGGACGAGACAAAGTCCGATGACGGTGAACTTCCAGCGACCAAAAAGATACGGGAAGTGGAGAAGTATGCTGTGCGAACAACGGCCAGATCGCCGGCAGCGAAGTTGCCAGTCGAAGTAGCGACAGCAGTGGCGCACGTGATGTCGCTGCCAGGGGCGACTGGCGGGTGCATGACGGAACCGCAGCAAATCCTGATGCGGACAGCGCTTCGGAGGTTGACGCGGTGGCACCGACGCCTCCCACCCGGCCATGGACGAGAGCGGCGCGTCGACGCGCAAAAGCAGAGTGTGGCGGAGCAGCCGTCGAGCAACGAGGAGTATGCGGGTGGAGCAGTGGTGACGTCGCGCCACATACGTCAAGTGCACGATCGGTAGCGACGGTCCCAGCGTCAAGACTGATGGGTAGTGAGCGGCGAGGCGGCGAACATAAGCACGGTGCTTACGTACAGCGACCGAGTAGAAAACGGGTGTCTTGGGCAGAGTCCCTAGTCGAGGCGCATTCGGCAGAGCCGGGAACGAAACGAGCCACCAAGATGGCGGCGGTGGTCGGAGGAGCGCCGTCAGGAAATGGAAAGACGGCGGAGCTACAGAGGCCGTTACAGAGCAAGGTGGTAGTCACGGAGAACGACGTCTTGGTGAATTGCGACGACGAGCATGAGCAGGGCCCAACGCTGCAAGTTACGGACGACGAAATCATACGGCGCAGCAGCGAAGTGGATGGGTACAGCGAGTGGCCACGGAAGGAAACTATCAGGGCATGTCAGTAGATCGCTGGTATGGATTGGTCGTGATCGACACGAAGTCGGGGCGTCGCGTGATCCTGCCACCAGCACTTTGGCCCGCAGTTTTCAAAGAGATGCACGGCTCTATCTGGGCGGGGCACCTTAGGGGACCCCACACGTACGGTCGGGTGGTGCAACTCTATTGGTGGCCTGGGTTGCAGCGCGAGGTGAACGCTTGGGTCCGAGGCTGCGAGGAGTGTGGCAGTCGGAAGGCCCGACCTCGAGAAGTAGTGTCGCCTTTGAGGATCTTACGCGGGTCGGTGACCGATGGGCCCGGGATGTTGCTGGTCCCTTCCCGGTTGCAGACGGCGGCGAGCGCTATGTGATAGCTGCGCTCGAGTACGTCACGAGGTACACTGTGGCGCGGAGCGTTACGGAACACACGGCGACAAGTGTAGCAACATTCTTGATGAACGAATTGGTGCTGAAATTCGGCGTGTTCCGGGAGCTGCTCTCAGAAGGAGCCCCAGAACTGACAGGACGAGTAATCGAGCAGTTGGTAACTGTGCTGCAAGCGAAGCAGACAAAACCAGTACCATATCGTCCGCAGATGATCGGTTTGGTCGAGCGTTTCCACCGCTCGTGGAAGGACTGTGTCGCGACGTTCATGGACGATGAAAAGCAGAATGGCTGGCGTGCATGGGTGCAGTGCGCTGTGTACGCGTACAACTCAGCGAGAGACGCTACGGTATCCTTAACACCAAACGAGTTGATGATGGGCCGACGGCTGCGGTTGCCGAATGAGCTATTGCGACAGACTGCGTCGACTGAAGCTGGCAACTTGTTGCCATACCACAGACGGCTGGTGGCTGCCCTCGAGAGGATCCACTAGTGTGCGGAGCGAGCACGCGAAAAGGAGCAGTTGAGGCAAGCCCGCTATTACAAAGGAAGGCGAAGCAAACACGAACGTTCAAGGCCGGTGATCGCGTCTGGGTATATCATCCCCGCTGAACGTCCTGGTCCATCGCATCCCCACCGTCATACTCGTAGTCTGGCTGTTCATCAAATCTATTATCATCTCCACCCTCATCGTCGCCAGCGTCCATATTGTTAAAGTCCAGCGCCATGGAGGGATTCTCTCCGTCCGACGCCACCCACACCCCTTTCCTCTGCCGGGCGTCTCGCCAAACGCAAGCGACTGGTCTCCGATCGCCTGCTGCTGCGGTCGCAGGTACTTTTTACTGGCCTCATCCAGCAGAAGCATGCAAATTGCACGACATGAGCTTGAACGTGTCTCCGTGGTCGCGAGCGGCAATATTTGCGCCGTTATCGAAGCATTTTACAGTGGCCTAGATGAGCACGCGCAGGAGCAGCGGCGTAAGCTCATATACCAATGGCGACAGAAGCGAAAAGGCATCGAGTTGGCATGCCAGACGGCTCGCGGGCGCGCCAAAAGAAAGCTCTATCGAGCGGTACAGGTACGGCCTTCCCCGCCAAAGCTGAGCAAGAGCTGGTTGTGTGGATCAATGAGTTACGGGGGCGTACCTATTTCTGCTATGATGATTCTCTTACAGGCCTTAGAGGTGGCTGCTGCTCATGACGTGATCGGGTTCCATGCTTCGGCCGTGGATGAAGCGCTTTAAGACGCGCAACAAGCTATAAATGCGAGCTAGAACTAGTCAAGGTCAAATCAGTCCAGATGTCCTTGACAAAATTGCAGCAGATTTCAGCAAAGATGTTGCTCAAAAGGTGCAAGACCTCGGCATCAAAAACGTTTACAATGCAGATCAAACTGGTGCGTTTGTTGTTGATACGTACTAATTATTTGTGATAAAGCTGTCATACTATAAATTATATTGTTATTCGCTGCTTGTTAATAGCTGTATTCTTTGAGTACCTTCCAGCGCGAACAATTTCGAAGAAGGGAGCAAAGACCGTTTGGGTGCGCTGCGGAGGCAAAAGTAAAGAGCGCGCAACCGTTATGCTTCTTGCGGATTCTGACGGTAAAAAGATGGCTCCATTCGTTGTCTTCAAAACGGGCTCTTCTAAACATCAGGACATACGAGAGCAGAACACTCGCTTTCGCCATGGTTTTGGAGTTCGCTTCTGGAAGACGATCAATCAGATCCAAGGAAACTCGTCTCTCCAAGTGTATGGCAACAAGAAAGGTATTATTTTATAGCAATTGTTTTATTACAGATACTAATGTAAATTATATATTGTCTTAGGCTGGTGGGATAGTTATTTGTCGATCAATTTCTGTGATTTCACTTTGAGACTCGCGAAGACCCGTCGGTGCCGATCTTGCTGCTTTGGGATGACTTCTCTGGTCATTGGACCAAAGAAGTCATCGATTACGCGACAAGCATCAATGTGGTGCTAATGAAAGTTCCTCCAAGCGCCACCGCTGTTTACCAGCCAGCAGACGTGGCCTGGAACAAGCCTTTGAAGCAGCAGCTGCGCGGGTATTGGGTCGATCTCTTGCAAGATCAGCTGAAGCGCAGGAAGACTGGAGTTCCGTTCAAGCTCGTACCGCCAGACAGAGCGGTTATATCGAGCTGGATTGCGCGTGCGTGGGCCGAGTTAAGCGAGAGGACTGTGAAATCAGGATATAAGAGGGAAGGACTTGCAGTAGAAGAAGTGGAGGTTGTAGCAAGTGATATGATCGCTAAATTAACGAGTCTTCGCTTGGTAGATGGTCGAATTGGAGCCGTATCCGACGAGCACGTCACCATTGAAAGCAGTACGATGAGCGGCTAGATTAATCAATGCACTTTCTCTTGTTTTTCGATGCGCGGCAGACATCATCTTTTCTATCCACCCACTGTTAATGTGAGAGTGGCTGCTTGCCCCGTCTTAGAAAGGGCAGCGGCGACTAAAATCGGTGTCAAATCCTGTTTTTATCCCAGATGGTAACATGTGGACCACACACCATAGTGTGGTGTCCAACGAATCGTTGGCAAGGATCCTTCACTTTCGAATCGACCTCCCCACCCCTCTTGCTCTTTACCACGTCCAGAAAGGTGGTGTCGAACTTACATGTACGTGTCAGAGCAGGAAGACCTGCGCGACAAGCCCGCGGAGGAAAAGCGTCATAACACTGAGTGTTGTCGGAGACAGTTTCTGCTGGAGCGACCCACCACAGACTAAGTAATGTAGACGGAGCTCGCCAACGCGAATGCAGAGTCGCAGGAAGTCCACGAGAATACCCATGTCGACCAACGCCAAAACCAATGTAGGGGTGATCACACAGAACCTGAAGGACTGCCAGCACTACCGGCATCTTCGTTGCCAAAGCAGAAACCTGACACCATGATTGTGAAGCCGCTACAGCAACCAACAGTCGTGTCAGCACTTGAACGCCGGTTGCTCGATATCTAGAGGCCTACTTACAGTCGTACATGACTCGAAGGTATGTTAGATATTTATGTAAATTGAGATAACATTGCACATTACCCCAACGTCTCTCTTCGTTATAGATTTTAAATATTAATTAACCGGCGAACATGAAACACTACGTAGTACACTGATCAAGGAATCAAAGGCAAAACCGTACGCACCCAGCATTCCAGAAGAGCCGATGTAAACAAGACGTACAGAATACGAAACTCAACGCAAATGCAATACTCGTAAGTAAATTGTTTGACCCGGTTGCTGTCAATTACCGGTAGAATAATCTTACACGGGTTGATGTTGATTGACTGAAGGACTGCCTTCGACCCCGAGGGGCAACCGATTCAACGCTTTCCTGAGTGGGTACAATCATTGCCATATCAAAATCTACACAACTACGAATTATCATTCGTTTTCTCGTTCTTCACGCTGTCCTCGTGAAAATATGTACCTGTACAGTATTCTCGATAACATTTTTCTACTGTCTCCATACACGTACATGTAGGAACATCTCCCCCTTTACATGAGAAATCCCGTCTGATGTTGTGGGCTGTCCGTTTTCTGTTACTAAATGTCTCAAAACGGGGCAAGGAGACTCTGTCCTGGTAATGTTTGTAGCCAAACATCACTGTCAGAAAAGAACGGAGGATGCCGGTAGTGTGCGAAGTCGCGGCTTTGTACAAATACCTTACTTTTACTAAACTTAAATAATTCCCTCAATTTACCTTTACGTGACCGTTAGCACTAGATTTGTCCCTACCTTTCATGCCTCACACCGCCGCGATGCAGCAATTTGACTTTACTGTACTGCAGTCAGCAAAGCAGATGCTAGGGACGTTCCCTATGAAATTAAATATTCTTCCGTACAAAAACCTGCAGCAATTTGAAAACCTGTGATATTTATGCAAAACGCTAAAAATATGAGATAGTTTCACTAGAGATTTGTACTGGCGTGGTACCTACTTTTATGTGGACCCCATTTTTTCATTTTCCCTGTTGGGCTGTCCGTCCTAACGTGACCGTTAGCACTACCAGGAAAATCGAGGAGGAAGACCGAGCGGTCAACTTTGGCGTCTGGAAGAATCTGAAAATTGATGCTCTCAAAACAACACTTGCCACAAAGAAAGCCGAAAAGACAGCGGCGAAGTTAAGTTAAAACGGGTGAAGGATATAACCAGATTTACAAGAAGTTTGCCGAGTGGTCCCATATTAAACTCCGTCGATGAAGCCCCACAGAGTTTAAGGTATACTCAGCCCTCTGACGAAGTATGAAGAGGAAACGCTAAGTAGTTATCGATCTGAGTCAGCAATGGATCTCGCAGTAGCTTTTTCGACGCCTTCCTTTATTCAGTGACGCGAAATAGAACTACGCAGAATATTTGCCCTGGTTTGAGCGCAACCACCCGGCTCAATTCAGCGCCACAAGGAGGGTACCAGGACAGCGTGCATCCATATTTGAACTTGTTGGACTTGCAAGCTTAATCCATCGAACCATCGACATAATAGCACAACAAAGCAGAATATCATCAATGCAAACCGTGAGTTTGTTCGTGAGAACCTACTCGGAAACTTAAAATCTCCAACTGAAAAAGTCGATCAGCCAAATCCGTCTTCTCTGCCCTACAGCTCACTCACGGCGCTGGCCACCACGTCGCCAATCAGCGCTTGAATGGACGCGATACTCTCGGCACTGCCATCCACACGGGTCAGAATCTCGATCGCCGACGCCCACTCCTTGACCACCTTGGCCTTCTCCAAGGACGCCGCCAAAGCGTCACTTTTCTCCTCTTCAACGAGATCCCCAGTGTGTTCCACCACCTTCTTCTTCTTCTGCGGCGCCTCCTTCTCCACCTCTTCCAGAAGTCTCTTCGAGTGACTTTTCACTGTTTTGTCCTCTGTCTCTGTCGTCTTCTTGTTCGTGCGTGGAGTCTCCGTAGGCACCTTTTAGGGATACAGGCCACACTGTCCTTCCAGTAGTCCAGCAAAAGACCCACCAAGTTGGGTTTCGCATGGTTCTTTTTCGGTCGCAGCTCCAGCAGTACACAGGCCTTACGCAGTGTCCGGGCCTTGCAGCCGTTCAGTTGGGCGTACACCTCGTCGATATCACTTTCGGGAGGAAAAGCTGCACGAAGTCAGTGACATCGGTGACTTCGTCCATTATATCAGGTTTGGCAGGTTCCTCAGTTGTGGGAATGGCCTCGCCCATCCAGTAGGCCACGAGCAGCGAGATGAAGTCGTCCCTGTTGCTGTGCTCACTGACGCCCCGCAGGTTGAAGCGCTGCAGGCCGTGCGCAGATCGTGGTACTTATAGCTGCTCAGCTGGCCCCGGAACTCGTCCACGTCTCCGTCGGGCGGAAATGTCTCGACGTAGTCCATCAACCGCAGCACCACCGACATCGCCTTTTCCGCTTTGACGCGAGGTTTCCAATATTTCTGATCTCCTTTATATCGATGTTTCTATACATCGGTACCTGTTTGTAGAGATATTCACCGCGTCGTTTCGTATAGTTGGTAGAGGTGTTACATATGTTAGTGACTGCTGGTGTCCACTTCTCACTCTTGCTTTAGTGTCCTGTCTCACATTCTTCAGGGTAGTTTTCACTCAGCCATGCAGCAATCTCGTCGTTACTTCGACGTCGGCAGTGCTGTAGGACGCCCTGTACAAACTCCGGCGTAAAAACGTATGCGTAGTGGGCGCGAGCAAAGAGAAGGACGTCGAATGTGTTGGTTGGAAAACAGTTCTTTCTCAGTTTCGATGGCGAGAATTGAGGATAATGTAGTTGAAGCCATCTCGCAACTTTTAATTGGCCATTGGCAACTGCATTTTCGATGGCTTTGGCAGTACAACCCTCGCGGCGATTTGTATGCAACCACTCCAACGCATTCAAATGACCATTCCCAGCGGCAAAATCCATCGCATCAGTTGTGCAGCCCGTCGTCTTGTTGGTTTGGAGCCATGTTAGCATATCCACATTGCCTCTGAATGCTGCGCCACTCATCGACTTTGTGGTGCATTCTTCGGATCGTGTTGCGGCAAGCCATTCCACGGCATCCAAATATGCATTAGCAGCAGCAGAGCTAATTGCAGCTGCACTGCAGCCCTCGGGACAATGAACATGAAACCACTTCACCATGTTGAGGTGTCCGTTAGCAGCAGCGTGGTCCATAGGGGCGGTAGGAAGTGACTTCGAAATGTTGCTGAATGTTCCTTTCTGAACTTTTAAGTTACTGTCGACGCACGTCACAAGTATTCGGTCCTGAGCCTCCAAGTTATCCGGAGCATTGAATGTCCACCCAGGTACCTCCGACTCATCCATACTGTGAAGAAGTTGCAAAATTTCCAAGTGACCAAGTTTTGCGACTTCATCCACGACACTGTACGAGGGAAGTGACTCCGACTCTGGGAAATTCTCGACAAGCTACTTCACGGCTTTTAATTGATTGCTGCGAATCGCATAAAACAATGCAGCTCCGAGCTTGCCGATTATGCCTTCATCGTACAGGTATTCCATCACTTGCACATGACCGTTTTCAGCTGCACGACACAGCAGGTCTTGAAAAAACCCATCAGCCTCCATTTCGTCGACCATTTGAAGCCCCATCGGATGATCTACCAGCCATCGCAGAATGCGCATATTTCCAGTCCGGCAAGCTGCTGAAAGGGCCTGGTGCCAATCCATTCTCCAAAACTCCGAGGCAGATTCTGTTGCGCCGAAATGCGCCGAAATGAGGTCCAAACGATCTGCTTTCACTAATTTCGCAATGCTCAGGGACGCACTGAAATTCGTTAGCGTATAATACCCACCGTCTACCAGGCGCTCACTTACATCAGGAGCATCACAGTCCCAAGCATAGTCCAGTACATTTCTGCCTGCCGGCACAACCAACGCAGCGAGCTCCATATCTCCCGCATTGAGAGCTTGGCTGACAATCCCCTCGATCGCATCTTCCCTAAGGTCCCAGTCGCTTTTGGTGCATGTTGATACAACCACCGGGCGGCTTCGGAGTGGCCATTACGAAGCGCATTTTCCGCAGTGCGGGATGAGGACCCCCAGTCGACTTTATTGCGAGAGCGAACATCGACACCAGCAGCCCCCACTCGTTGGAACCATGATAACTATAGTCATGATTTAACAGAAATTGCAACGCTGGTAGATCAGTTTTGAGCTACGCAGCCAAATTGAAGAACTGCAGCTCTATATATTGGCAGCGAAATGCAAGCAGTTGCAGCGACTGTAACTCGGCGCTGGAAATTGAATCCTATAATACCGAGTTCCGATTGCTGCTGGAGACAATGGCAGCGACAAGCAGACCTGATGCTGAGAAGTTTTTCACGAGGAATGTGCCAAGATCGCTAGTCAGTTGGCGGAGAAAGATGAGGTGCTTTCGAAGGGCGAGATCGAAAGCAAAGACGGCGGTGGCGTACCAAAGTTACCAAAGTATGGCGTTCAGAAGACTGCTAAACGGCTTCTGGAACGTGAACGTGATGAGCTTTTCATGCGTCTCCTACGAAGTAGCCACCGTATTTATGTTCTTACGAAGGCAGCGTTAAATTAAAATTTCTGGCGACAAAGTGTGCTGGGCTCAGCACGGTTGCAGTGCACACATCGGGGCTGCTACTGTAGAGTTCATTCACATTAAGAATTTGATGCGAATCGAATTGAGCAATTCATAGCTACTTGAAGTATCAATGATCTTTTGAAGAATTTAGCCTAATGCAAAGTGAGGAGCGTTTCTCAGAACATGAGCACGTGCGTTGCACAAATTATACTTCACGCCTTTGGAATGGAACCACGCACTTGGTTGGTTTCTCCTCGAATGGAAGTTGCTACGAAGTACTTCGCAGACCGTTTTCCGTCAGAATCAGACCGGGCTCGACAAATTGAAGTCGCTCGGTTTGGCCCAATTCGGATCTGACGCCGATTCTGATGTTCGTGTTGAACTGATTATTATACAGATGAGCTCCGTGCCGCAAGAACGCTTGCGGTAAGTACATGTAGAACAAAAACTGGTCGCGCTTGCCTCCAGCAATTTTCGCGCTAACCGCTCACTGGTCGACACGCATAGTCTCACTTGAAAACCGCTGTTGGCCCTTCTCAGCTGCATGGAAAGTGACAACGTCGGGCACTGAACAGTCCGTAAAGTGGGAGAATAACCACGTCAGAAGCTGCAAATTGCCTTGAATTGCTGCCAATTCCACGCATTTCGAGAACTGCGACTGGTAGTAGTGACTATCCGAGCACAGAAAGTGGCACAGGGACCACCCGGATCGCGGATTTGCCAGAAAATCCTAGCTGGAATCCCAGATCCAATCCAGAAGATCCGTCGAATGGAGTTGGCACGCGCCGTAGAGCGAGAGGGTAGGGGTGGACCCAGGAAGCTGGTGATGAGCTCTCCTACGTGGGCGAGAGCGTCGACGGCCGGATGGTGGCGCTGCACGAGTGCCACGGCGCGGAGGACTCGATGCATCGCGACTGAAGGAATGATCTGTGGCGGATATTTTGAATCGGTATAAACTCAAGTTATGTAATCTATTTTCAGAATTTATTTAGGGACACCAAGTCGTCGATGGCCTTCCCACCGTTATTGAGAAGGTTTTGAATTGCATTTGGCGCTGACTCAATGTTGCGACCTCCTGGGTGAATGTTACACGGACGCAGTACCGTGAAACTAGATCCACCATGAATATCTTCTTCAAATAAAATCGCCAAGTCAAGACAAGCCTAACGGATGGGGACGTCCGTCCACCTCACGGTCGCCAGCTTCGTGCTGCGCAACAAGCTGCAAATGTCCTTCCCCAAGACCGTCTCGTTCCTCCTCTCGGACCTCCTCATTGCCGACTTGACGCTAGCTGACGCTTGTCAGTTGAGTCGCGTGGAGTCTGTCGCGCTCTTAAACCTGGTCTGGATGCGCAGCCAGCGCGACAATCATTCCGGTACATGGAGCAATGCGAGACTTCTGCAGACCGAACCGCACTACAACCGCTGGGTGTTCACCAAGACATTAACTCTAGCAGTGAAGAAGGAGTTTGTGTTGATTCAGTGGGTCTTACAGCACTTTCCGAACCTTCCGATAGCGGAACCAATCGTCCGAAATGCTGCTGGAAACGGACTTTTGTGGCTATTGCAACAATTGCAAAGTGAGAGACCAAGACGACACATTGCGTGGGGCAGGAGCTACCTCGATGCAGCAAAAACCGTCAGTGGGAGGTGGTGCACTGGCTGCTACCACGTTGCCGTGTTCCAGAAAGTTTCAAGAAACAAGTCGCCCAGTTGGTGTTACAAGCCTTTGATCAGTGCAATCTGACGGAGCTTAAGTGGGTTCTGTCTCGTGGATTCACTATGAAATATCTTAAGTTGGTGGACCCACCGACTCATCCGAGACGTCGGGATACCGAAGCCAAGTCGCTGGAACATGGTAGACGTGAAACTACTGATACTTTAGATACACAGTGGAGAGATCGCACCATTCTTGTGCGCTACCTAGTTGAGCACGGGATAATGCCTTTTCAAAATATCGCCGAGGTTTCGTGGCGTCCTGCTGCGAGATATGGTGATCTGGAATTCATGAAGTGGCTGGCATGTTCTAGCCACCATAGTGCGAGCATGGACGACCTGATGGGAGCCTTGAAAACGGCTGCTGATTATGGACATATAGCAATTGTCCAGTGGTTGCTGGACAACTTCCGCCTGGTCGAATCGCGTGCTTTGTCTGAAGCTGTCTTCTTGGCAGCGGATGGTGGCAATTTGAAAATTGTCCGCTGGTTGTGCGAGAAATACTTGAGGGATCCAGGGTTGAAGCTCTTTTTGATGTCTATCTTTCCGTTGACGAACTTGAGGATGATCTGAGCGATGAGGTCGATGGCAACGATGATAAACATTTGGACGATCACTGAGACAGTCTACATGCAAAAATCTCCTGTTCGAGCTACAGCCATCGACGTCGCGGCGAAGTATGACCATCTCTCTGCTTCAGTTCCTGCAGTGTGTTCTCTACTTTGAATAACAAACAACAACAGAACAGCGGCGGAAACCGTGGCGGGGTGGCAGATGTGAAGAAGAGGCGGAATGATCATCGCCAAGAAGGTTGCACGCCTGCTGCAATTGAAGGTGCTGCAGCTAATCGCAAATTAAGGATGGCTGTTGTGTTCAACGCTTAGCAAAAGACAAACTGAATGAAATTGAGAAAGCTTAGAAAAGGAAACGAGCTCGAGTGAGCTGGGGCTAACCTCGTACACGGTAGCGGCTACCTTGTAGTAGCCTGCTGTGCAAGTACTGATGTGCAACATGCCACTTACGCCAGTACTCCTGTACAACGATCGCTCGTCACCCCCAGTCCATTGGTCCGGCGCGCTCGGTTGCCGCACGACACACACCTTGTCATCCTTGTACTGCTTGAAGTTGCAGTAGCTGGTAGTGGGCTGCAACCTCACTATCAGCTGATGCAGGAGCCAGCCGGCGAGAACAATGGCGAAGTGGATGTGTAAGAACCGACAGGAAGGCTACACAGCGAGTGCCATGGAACATGCATCACCAAATGGGGATCTTGAAAAGGTGAAGTTGCTCCATGAAAATAATCCCGAACTTCTTAGGGATCTTATAGAGGGTGAGTTTCTCCACGATTTTAGTGACGGAGATGATCGAATGCGAAGGGCAAACAGCATTGCGCTGAAAGAAGCGGCATCAAATGGCCACTTGAGCGTCGTACGGTGGCTGATCTCCAGCTGTGAGGGTCTAGCTGACATTGTGCCAGCTATGGAAGACCCAATCGCCAATGGACATTTTGGTACTTCTGTATTTGCATTCAGCGCTCGGCGGATTGTACAGTGCATACGCCCTGAAGCAAGTATGGGATAGGGACTCTATCCGCAGTCAAATAAGGAAATCCTAGCCTGGTTCGCGGCAAACTACGCGCACCCCGATGAGTAATATAAGAGGAACCTGGAGAAAAACGCAGACGATGAGTTGTTGGATCCTTACTTAGACGCTTCATTACAGCCGTTTTTCCTAGAATATTGAATATGGTGTGCTATAATCATTTCGTCGCTTAACTCGACCGTACTCCTCGTTAGAGAGGCGGTTCCTTGCTTAGGATATGGCTACCTTTGGTTGAAGTTAGCAGCCAATCAGCGCACGTTCTAACGTGGGGCCAGGGTGGATCTCCATTGAAAAGTCTCCTCTGGTCGACGATGGTGCTGCGTATGTTGTGGAATATTGGTTCTGGTCTTGTGCACGGCGTACTGCATAAAAATCCTTGCTCCGGTCTAGCTGGACTGCACTACCCAGCAGTGTGGAGAGCCCGCTCTGGATTCCTGGACTGCGATGTGAACCTGCACCTCAACAACTCGTCCTACCTCTTCAGCATGGAACTCGCCCGCTGGCATTTCACGGCGTACGTGGGTTGTCGATGTGCAACAGATACCCTCAACTATCAATTAACTTATTCAATTGGTGTTATGCTCCTACAGGTCGAACGGTGTCTTGTGGCAAGCACTGAAGCACCGTCGGATGTTTCTAGCGGCCTCTCAAGCCATTCGCTACCGTCACGCCATTCCCCCGTTTCACGCGTACGAGGTCAAGACGCAGATGGTGTACTGGGACGGTGCCTGGATCTACTTCTTACATCAGTTCCAAGATCCTAGTTCTGACAAACAGTTTGCCGAGGGGTTGTGTCGCGTAATGGTCAAGCAGCAAGGAGAGGGCGGTGTGTCATTCGAGAAAATGATTTCGGAGGTCTATGACGGACCGATCCCAGCCCGCCCGGAGGAAGTTCCTGACGTGGTGAAGGGATTTCTGGAATGGGATGCTGCTAGTCGTGACAGTATGGAATCAGCTCACGAAGCCGAGAAGCACAAACTCAGCAGCAATCCTACAGTACCCAAGCCCGAGAAACTCGGAGCTCGCATCTGGATGGAAATGCAGCGCTCCATGAACCGCCCGTAAAACTGCACTAAGGAGATCACGTGCAACGCGCGGAAACTAAAACCAGTGCGGCTAACACCGCAGCAATAGGTTGCCAAACAAATTAAACGCTACTGCATATTAGACATGTGTAATCTGTATTGGCGTTGCATTAATTCGTGTATCGGTGGATCAGACGGCTTCGGGCAATTCAGGAGCACAAAACTGAAAGTATTATTGGCAAGCACAGGAACGCAGGGTTAAGAACACTGTCAAAATTCGATTCACCATGGTAAAGCTCGCCATCGTCTTTCTCGTCCTGAGAAGGTTGCCGGCTAAAGCTCGAGGCCACGCAACGACTATCATCTCGGACTTCATGATTGCAGATATGCCACTAACACGTGCTTGCAAGTTGAATCCTGTTGGGTCACTTGAACTGCTCAACTTGGTTTGGACTAGAAGTCATCGAGATAAGAAGAACTTGAGTTGGACTGTGGCATGCTTTTACAGACCGAGCCTCGTTACTACCGGTGGCAATTTCACCAAGCGTTGAAGGAGGTAGCGCGCCGTAGTGATATTATCGTGGTTCGATGGGTTCTAACACACTTTCGGAACTGCCAGATTAGTAAGGAGGTCGTGGAAGAAGCTGCCCGAGCAGGCCGTCTTGGGGTGCTCCAAATGCTGGAGGCAGCAAAGACTCCCAAATATATTCAATGGAGTGACGAATGCCTTAATGCTGCTGCAAAAATGGTCACTGGGACCTAGTTCATTGGCTGTACAAACGGACAAAAAGCACGCGGGAGGCTAAGCAAGCGAACACTTGTCTGGTCAATAGCGCCTTTGAGCAAAATATCCTAGACGAACTCAAATGGGCGGTCGCGAGCGGCTTTGGGGTCGGTGAAATCCAAACTGTTCCGGAGCAGACTGGAAAGCTCACACGGAGATGCTGCAATATGTACTGGACGCCCAGCTTGGCGATACGGTAAGAATCATCAACAAAGCGCTCTCACAAGCGGCAGAAATTGGTGATCTACATTTTCTTGAATGGACCGTATTGCGTCACAAAGCAACAAATGCGAATCCACACTGCGCTTTGATGCTTGCTTTGAATGGTGCTTCCAGAAGGGGTCGCCTTGCAACTGTGAGCTGGTTGCTGACGTATATGAAAATGGCTGGGATAAAATACGAGCCTTCTGAGGCCATGTTTGAGGCAGCAAAACACGGACAATTGGTAGTCGCGCAATGTCTCTATGCAACGTTTTCACGGGGCCCAGCTATTGATCTTTTCCAAGTGCAAAGTGAAGTGTCTGAATACGATGGGTTGGCTCCTGCTACCGCCATGGATATTGCAGCCTGTAATGGTCACCTTGACATCCTCCACTTTTTGCATGATGCTGAGCAAGCTTTGCTAAAACGACACAAAGAAGGAGATACGAGAACAATTTTCCCATCTCGTCTGAATTTGCAATGTACAACAACCGCTATGGATGCCGCAGCAGCCAATGGCCACTTAAGCGTAGTAATGTGGTTGCATAGCAATCGGGGCGAAGGCTGCACCGCGCAAGCTATGGACCGTGCGGCTGCTAATGGTCACTTGGAAATGGTGCAGTGGTTGTCGTGGAACCGGTCGGAAAGCTGTACCGCTTCAGCTATCGACAATACGGCTGCAAGACGTTTCCATTCAGAGTCTGAGCTTCACCAACTGAAGCAAACGTGTTGTGCTGTCCTGGCATCTAGCATGTTTATAAAAGGCAAACTGCGATCCTCGTGTGGCTGCATCTACGCGAGCCCGTTAACGGTATGTCAACTGCCATGGATAGCGCTGCGTCAACCGGCAACCTAGAAATGCTGCAGTGGCTGCACGGAAACACTGTAGCAAGATGCACCACCAAAACCATGGACACTGCTGCGGCGATCGGACGCTTGGATATTATTCAATGGCTGAACGATAATCGTTGGGAAGGCTGCACAGCTGCAGCAATGGACGACGCCGCCGCTAACGGTCACTTAGAGGTCGTGAAATGGCTTTACGCAAACCGCTCCGAAGGATGCACGGCGAAAGCAATGGATGAGGCTGCCGCCAATGGCCATCTACGAATTGTACGATGGTTGTATGTCCATTGTACTGGCGCTCGCGTTATCTCAGCTATGAGTCGAGCTCTCAAAAATTCGCAGTTCGAGATAGTGCTCTACTTGCAGGCCCATTATCCTAGAACCCTTGTCGGCAACTTGGTGACACTAAAAAGCAGCTTGACACTTACTAGCACTGATGAATTCAGGTCTCCCGAAGCTCCTCGGGTATCGCATTGAACACACTGGTATATGAATAAAAGGCCATCGGTGCATGACCATGGGCGTGATGAAACACTTCGAGAGAACGAATTTACTTGGTTAGATTGATAATAACTGTACATGCATAGGCATCCTACGACAAATCGCACGATCCTTACCACACCAGTCATCGTGCAAAGCAGCTCTCTTTATCGGGTATTTCACGCCGAGCGAGTGCCTTGATGCTCTCGCTGTACAAGCACGTCAGAATACGCCGATCAGCCAAGGCACGTACAGCCAACCGCGGCAGTCCCGAAAACGACTGAATACCGGGGACGTACACTACCAGAAGGACGATGAAGATCTCGGCTGCTGCACCGTAGATCGTGACGATATTCTTTAACAGACCAGTCTTGAGTACGGATATGCGTCAGGTCTTCACCATCCACATGTGGGAAAACTGACTCACAATGAGCGCAACATACCACGATCCGCATGCCTCCTGCTCCAGTAGATCCGTTTGCTCTGCTTCATTAAAGCACCTCCCGACCGCATTTCAAAATGTGTCGGCGTCGCTTTTCCAGTAGTCGTCAGAGCTCATACAGGTCTGAGAAAGACACGCCGTGACGCCACAACGTGCGACCAAGCAACCAGCTGCATTGATCATTCCACCTACAGCGTATCCGCGTAGATCAGTAGCGACTTTGACATTAGTCGATCCTTTTTCAAGTCACGCGTGGTCGCTCCATGATGTCGTTTTCCGGACATTCGTACGCAATCGAGATAGCAGGACCCAGCTCCGTACCCAGATCGATACTCAGAATCCGGAGCGAGGTCATACCCGACGGCATTCCAAGCGCCAAGTTGATAGCCACCGGTATGATCTCTGGCCACAGGTGTGTCAACATGTACGCGATTGTCTTCTTCAGGTTGTCGAAAATCACGCGTCCTTGCTCCACGCCGTGCACGATCGAGGAGTCGTTATCATCCATGAGAATAATATCTGCGGCCTGCCGAGCTACATGGGGTGCATCAAAACGTCGAGTGATCATCACCAGAACACGTCGTCCCTTGCTGCCAAATAGTTCGTACGTCTCGAAGAACTCGCGCATCGTCCATCGGTACTTCTTCACCTGTCGCAGTCAGCATTGTACTGCATGAACACGTCGAAGCAGAGGTGCGTCGCTTTCTCACTTGGGGCCGGCACAATCACCAGTTGCCACTTGTTGGTAGAGTTGATCGGAATCTCAAACACCAGAGGATACTTCTCGCGGGTGATATCCGACGAGTAGTTCAAGTCTGCGAAGCAGCGCGATGTCGGACGGGTTACCCGTTTACTGACGCTTGGCGATGACTTTGGGCTCCTCGCATGCCGTCACATGGCTCTGGAAGCTAAGACGAGAGAAACTAAACGAACTCTGAACACCAGGCTGTCGAACCGAGCAGGTCGTTTTGTCGTCTGCGATGTCCGCCAACGTATCAGCAGTCATCTTGGAGTTTTGCGATGCAGTGACATTAGTTAGAGCGGCACGGTTGCAAGCGCAGCTCCACGAACCAACACCGCCTTCGGAGTCATGCGAGCCAAGTAGTCGGTCTTGTCGTCTAGCTCAATCACCACACAGTCACCTGATGGTTGAACTGCGAACTTCCGACCAGCCCACGTGCCTGTCACGTCGCGATCAAAGAGATCGATCCCATCGTCTCCACGCTTGCAGTACAGTACCAGTTATTTTAATAAACACGCATTGCCTGTAACAACCCCCCTTTTCACCCCTTCCAAACAGATATCCAGTGTAAATTCTAGCCATATCTTAAAAAACTGATTTGAGATATGGCTAGAATTTACACTGAAAAATGATTTGAGAAATGGCTAGAATTTACACTGGAAAAACTGATTTGAGATATGGCTAGAATTTACACTGGATAACTGTTTGGAAGGTGAAAAGGGGGTTGTTAATCATTTTTTCCAGTGTAAATTCTAGCCATTTCTCAAATCATTTAGTGTAAATTCTAGCCATATCTCAAATCAGTTTTTAAGATATGGCTAGAATTTACACTGGATATCTGTTTGGAAGGGGTGAAAAGGGGGGTTGTTACAGGCAATGCGTGTTTATTAAAATAACTGGTACTGTACTGCAAATCGTATGGCAGCGTTTATTATAGACTGCGTGGAAGTTATCGAAGTCGACCAAATTCTTATCATCCAGAACCGTTAAGAAGCGCTGATTTCGCATGAATATTCTACAGCTAACGACGACTCTATTTGCAGTACAGCATTCCTTCCACTGCAGATAAGTCGTCTGATAACTGAATGCGAAGATCTTGGTCGGTCGTATTTGCCAACAGTTGAATGATTTGCAGCAGATTTTCCCGTAGTCTATTTGGGAGACTGGGTTACTTTAATCGAACCATCTTAATTATTCTATTTTATAGTGTTATACCAACATATCCCTCATGACATCCCTCCTGCGGATTTCCCGCGATTTTTCAAATTTGAGCAACTTGGCAACATTGCAGAGTCATTGACTGAAAAGCTCTCAATAAGACTTTTTCAACGATACCCCGTGGTTAAATTGAATGCTATTGGTCGATCCAACCGGATTTAGCAAAAACTTCCGCCCGACCGACGGACCGCCGAAAAGGGCGGATTGTTACATGCAATACGTGTTAATACCGGAACCTGCCGTTAATGTCCAAAACATTATGATTTGAAATCACAGTAAATAACATGTTACTCTTATTAAAACCAGTTACAAAAGTTCTGACTTGAACATCGCTCATCTAATTGGGGACTCAGTATTCTTTACTGAAACCAAGTCAAATTCGAAATGTGGTCCACTTAATCAGTATTGGAACCACTCATTAAATAGATGGTGGTGGCCTTGCTTGCTAAATCGGTTCCCACAACTTGCATGGTATCTCACTCTAAATCCTATTGCAATGATTAGAACCACTACCGCCATCCCCCTGCAGAGCTTCTGCGGCGCCTCGCTGAGGACACCGCCTTGGTTCACGACGACGTCACCCAGAACGACATCATCGACAGCGATGACGACGACGCAATCACCGACCCCGACTCGCCGCTCTTGGATCGCTACTGAGAGCGGGGGTCCAACGCGGTTGTCACGCTGACCAACTTCACGCTCACGGAGTTCCATCTGCTCTGGGCTCACGTCGACCCTGAGCGCACGAGCCACTGGGCTACTGGGCGTGGGAGGAAGTCGACCACCACACCCAAGGACGCGTTCATGATCTTTCTTTGCGTGCTGAAGCATACGGAACCTGGCAGAAGCATGCCATGGATTTTGGCTACAAGGCACCAACATTTGAAAAGATGATGTATCGGGTGCTTGAAATTGTCGCCCCTGTGTGCTGGTTGAAAACTTCTTCGGCCGGTTGTGTTTGTTGTGGAAGATCATGCACAGCACGTTGAAGTGGAACGAGTCTTCATTTGACATGTTCACTCGAATGTGCTTTGCATTGACAAACTTTCATGCCGACTTTAACCCTCTGTAGTTGGACGACGGCCGATTCTATCGGTCGGTGATGGGGCGCTATGCGTCGATAGCGGGGCGGTAGGCGTGCTTCGATCCAGCAGCGATACCATCGCCGTCGCGATGCACGTATTGCTGCCGACCAGAACATTTGGACGCGGCCGTCCTTCTCACCATCAAGCTCGCAGTAGGCTTCGGACGCGAGTCAGTCACCGAGTAGAGACACTTATCTGGTTGACGGGTCAGTTTAATCGTTATTACATCGTGATCTGAACAAAATGCACCTTCGTGGCTTGTCTGTAGTGTTTGGTCAGTCCTAAAGTCACTGATCATTGCGCCGATAGGTGAGTAAGATCGTGAGTATCATAGGTTTTGCAAGGGTTGTTAAAAGTTGCAGTGTATTTCTGGTTTCGTGATCTAGTGTATCCATCTCAAGCTCGTGGTGGTCTTGTCGGTGTGGGGGCACGCTCGTCAGAGCGGGAAGAGAGTGTATTATCGCCGACGGTCACAGCGTGGAGCTGTGGCTAGCCCCCAAAGGCACAACCTGTGGTCGGCGAGCCCTCTTCGGCCCTGCCAACGACGTTTCCATCGTGTCGGCAAGCTTCGCTCTGGATGTGACCTCCATGTGGATGTACCGCTGATAGCAGTCACTCGTCCACCGGCCCTGGAGCTTGATTGTCGAGTCCTCGCACATCCGGCCTGAAAGCATTCCGTTGCCCCGCCGCACCTGAGCGAGCGTGTACCGAACTTGCCGCTGTCCTCGCCACATCGCATGGCCACCGTCTTGATGATCTTCTCGAGAGCTCTGGCCGGTAGCACCGCTCCGCTCGTCCAGCACAGCGGTGTGACGTCCGCGACATCCTTGTCCTCGCGAAGAAGTGCGCGCGCTGCTCTCACCGGGCAGAGCCATGGTGACTTCGTCTTGGCCAGCGATCTGGTGGTCGCTTCGCCGACTTGGTCAGTCTTGCTGCCTCTAAACCTGATCGTGACGTGTGTTGCTGCTGCGAAGTCCTTGGAGCTGCGTTCGTTGTCGTCCGTGAGCTGGATGTCGCGCCTCTAGATAATGAACCACGCATTCCCGCCGCTGGGCCCAAGGTATTCCAATCGTCTCAATAGAAAGAAATAGCCCAAGATCGTACCCCCAGAGAAAGACGGTCGTAGGGCTGGTCGAAGTTGAGGCTGCGGTGGATCTCACGGAGATGCGTGATGGTGACGGGAGATCGGCGGTTCGGGGTTGCGCAAGCCGTCGCATTCCGAGCAGAGCAAGTCGGTGACTGTCGGTGAGCCTGACAGAGTATCCGAACCGGACCTGATGATGCCACGAGACGTGGCTGCACAGTCGTCGGCGAGATGGTAATCGATGTGGCGTCGCCGATCCAGCAGGAGATAGCGAACAACGCGACGTGGAGGGATTGGGCGTCCAGGTCGCGTGGTAGTCGGCTGGGTTCGTTATGTTTTGTGCGCCTTCGGCACCATTGCTGCCACGTGCGGTCGTATAGTCGTCGCGAGCTTGGGACCAGTGACGCGGCCTGTAGGTTGCAGAGAACGTCGCGTAAATCCGTCGCAGACAAATATGGCACGGGAACCTGCATTCACAAGGATACATCATTATTAATAGTAAAGAGGAGGCGTTGAGGCGGAGAAGAAAGTCTGCTGCCGGCATCGGCGACGGTGTTCCACGGCCGGCAGGTGTGCGTGTACCAAAGAACCTCGGCTAGGCCGTCCGTGCGGTTGAGTTCCTAGGCAAATTCGTGCCGTGCGGTAAGTTTGTTGGTCCTCGAGACCGTGGTCTGGTTGTCGCTCAGCCATCTTATGTGAGGCCACTGTGGCGCAAATGCGGTGTTCCACGAAGGACCAAACATCATGCAAGTGAGTGTGACGGCAAACTGGTCATGGACGTTGATGTCGAACCGAGGATCCGCACGCTCTTCATCATCAAATGTGACGGAAATGTAGCGCTCTCGGGCTGGATCCAGGACACAGAGTCCTTCGCCGCTGGCGTCCATGTACAGGTGCACATCGGGTTGTGGCAAAAGCCACATAAAATGTGGTCACGCCGGTCAGTCGTCCATGGCGTAGAATGGTCTCGAACCAGTGGAAATCAGCATCTGCTCAAGTTGTAACGGCGACCGAGCAGTAACGTGGTACTAACGCGACCATGGCGTACAAGCGCTGGTAAAATGGCTTAGCGGTGCGCAAGCAGGATGCGACGTGGCGAAGACAACCGAGCAGTCGCTGCAGATCGGCTGACGAGATTCTTGGGGAGTTCGCCGCGGCCTCAACGCGAGTGAGTGCCTTGGCAATCTTGTCTCACGGCATGGACACTGTCCGAGTTGCGCAGTCCCAATCAAGACCCAGCGCTTGAATTGTGGTTCCCCACGAGGAGAACTTGGCCTCGTTGATCGCATGCGGCCCCAGGACGGCCACCATCGCCAAACGGAGAGTGTCCTCTGCGATGAAACAGCGCTCACCGATGTCTGGTTCAATCAAAATGTGGTCGTCCACCCACTCGTAGGCAAAGAACGGTGACGCGTCGATGACACCGGGCGCCATCGCCGAGGAGATTCTCGGCCAAGGATTGTCGAAATGTCGCGCCCGAACACACTGTAGATTGCCAGAGATCCCGTCCAACCGAACGGCGATCACGCCGGCCGTGAGCGTGGGGATTCTTCCTCTCATTCAGTGCTCATCACCTGCGTGTTGACGCAGATGAAGTAAAGCCGTCTTCACGTCGTCCATCAGTATCCGGGTGTTAGGGTCCTCGACGCACCGGGCGAGCGCGACCACGGACTCGTACTGAATAGTCAGGAGGGAGACCCGCACGGTGTGGTCATTTATACCATCACCCACGGGAAATGACAGAACATGGATAAGGCGGATAGCGTTGGACATCGCACCGTCGCGCTTGAGCACTGCGCCAAATGGGCTCACCCACACTTCCCAGTGCGATAGAAGGTCTTCATCAAGGAGATACATTCTGGACGCTTCGCCATCCTGAATCGCTGTTGCCACCGACGACGTGTTGGCCGTAGCAGAGCGATGATTAGGCTGAACATACCGAGACGAAACGCTTGGCTTGATCCACGTCGCGCGGAAGGCTTTGCGCGCGATGCAGATCATCAGAGACTGATGCTCGTATCCCTGCAACAGCGCACGATACATGGTGGGGTCCAGCGCCTTGTTTGGCCGAGAATCTGCGGCTGTTTCACCGCGAACGAGGCGAACCAAGGCTGGAAGTGAGACGCACAAACTCTGACAGAGTATATTGCATAGATTGGCACCGGTCGGACGGCTGTGTCAGTCCAAACTGTGCAAGCACCATGTCGAGCTGCCGGTTTATGACGCGTGAATGCCAAACCAGATCGCGAAGCAGCACATCTTGGACGAATGCCCAACGAGGAGCGTATGGTGCACGCGATGTACTCGTGGGCGATCCTTGCCGTCACTCGCGACGCATCCCCTTCGTCTGGCTCTTGAACTCAGCGTCAATATAGTTGGCGAGAGGGTCTGGGAGCGGTGCCGACGGCTCGACGTGACATCGTGAATTGGAAAAGACGCACTCGTCTGGGTTGGCTTTTTCCCCTGGACACCCAGCCAACGACAAATAAATCATGCAGAGAGGTCGCCCATTGGCCCGTGGGATGAGAGCTCCAATATGCGGAGGCACCTTGGATGTCGTCGCTGACGAGAATTGCGGCGGGCGTCGCTGCTGATCCAAACCAAACCTCGACCCGCGCGAGGAGGGTCCGTACTTCGACCTGCCGTTCCAACCGCTATTGCTTCGTTCGCACGACCCGTGGTACGAGCGCTCCGCGCCGCGCAACAGGTGCTTGACCTTCTTCGCTGTCTCGAGCTGGTTAAACTGCTGGAGCTCGGGGTCAGATGACATCACTGTGGCGTGGAACTGTGTGCGCGTGTTCCGATCGGTGTGAGAGTCGTCGGTCACGGCGGTACGATACCTTTCAAGGACTGTGTCAATCCAGTAGACCAGGTACTTGAGGTCGGTTGCCCCAGAACTCGAGACCCGCTGTCTCCTGGACACCGCATGTCGACGACGAGCCGAACGCGTCACAGTAGGTCTTCAGACTGCCCTGAGCGGCCTTGAGCTGGGCGAGCGACTCTGGTGCCATGACGGTGGGTAGGTCCACGGACCTGGAGAAGTTCTGCATGTTGATTTTAATGCCCTTCTGTTTTGATGCCAACACCCAACCCACATGGACAAGGGACTCGATGTGGCTCAAGTGCATTATTGACAAACCATGAACGCCGAACGCGAAGGCGTACAGTCGGGTCAGCGTCGCCGGGTGGTGAGCGAACATCACCGCGTTGTGGGCAAGCAAACTCTTAGCAAATTCGTGCGCAGACGTACCTGGAGTACGAGGGGTCGTGCACCTGTCGCTGCGAGGATGTTGGTCGGAATATTTGCTTAGACTGGTGGCGGAGAGAGTCGTCGTCTTCGTCCGAAATGCTGGTGCAGCGCTGGCGCTTGGGCTTGAGACGGAATTCATGCACTTCGTCGTCGTCACCCGCACCGGAGGCCCAGCGGCGTGGCACCTCGTATTCCAGGTCGGTAGTCGGGGCGCGCGTAAACGGGTTGCCCGGTATCTCTCCTCTGCGTCGGGGAAGGCCGCCAACTCCTCGAGAACGAGTTTGTGGCGGTCCCACCGGTTGGTATCGTGCGAGGAACCCGCGGGCTCTCAAGCTCAGCGACATCGACCTCGCTTCCGTCGTTGGAAAGGGACTCGGCTTTTTCTTCGGGACGTCGTGTTGCGGTCACAGGGGATGCGGGGTGACGCCGCCGAACGCCTGGCGGGGAGAAGAACGTTTCCCCGACACGTTCGCGAACCGCCTTGCTGATACGCTTTGCGGAGCTCTCGTGTACGAAGACGTTGTCTACGGTATGCTGAAGGTCGCAATGGTGCCACTGTCCGTCGGTTGGAGTGATCCAATGGACTGTGCCGCCCCGTCGGGAGTGCCGTCATCCTCAACAAGGCCCGCGAAAAGCTTGGCGATGTCTCAGCTTGGGCGCGAACGCGGTCCGTGCTGGTCACCGAGGAGGCGAGAGAGAACCGCAGCGTGCTCCGCGCGAACGGCGGCTAGAGTCAGTGTCGGCGAAAGTCCACCGCGCTCGAAAAGGAGGGCGATGATCGGGTCGATTCGGTGGGCGATTGACGAGCGGCACCGGATCGACGTGCCATCCCCAGTTTGGACCACGAGGTCACGTCCGGCGACCTCTGCGACCCGGCCGTGTACCCAACGCGCGCCCTGGTGCATGAAGACCGGCGCGTGGAGCCAGGAGGCGTGTCCAGCTGTCAAGCGAGTCATGGAGAATATTGGTTGGAGGAGAGCCAAGTGGTTACACTAGGGTTTACGCGGTATAATGATCAGTGACTATCCTACAGTGTATTTCCGTGGTCCATGACCACTCATTTCTATCGCTGGAAAACACGCTGTCCACACGTCATCGCGCTCAGAAAACATACCATTGTCAACAGTGATGCACGGTGGCTGGAAGGCCTTGGGGAATGTTCGCCACAAGGATCAGCAAGAAGCCGTTAACAAACGACGAGATCACGTCTTCGCCTCTTTTGCGGATGACACAATCGCAAACAGGGTACCAGCCATCACCACTCCAAGCACACTGATGTGGCGTAAAACCGCTTTCACTTCTCGCTGCATGTTAGTCACTCGCGTGGGGGTAGACGTGGACAGCTCGGCGATTCGACCGATCACAGTCTTGTCCACAATTTCCAGCGCCTGGCCCAACGAGGGACCATCAAAGCAGAGTGATCCGTTGAATACGATGTTCGGGCACTCCAAGTGAGCCACCGAGTCCTCTTGGGCATCCGATGCGATATTGATCAACTCAGATTCGCCCGTCAAGGACGAGTTTTCGACCGGCACATTGTTGCCGTTGCGAACCCACACCAAGTCACCAACGACGAGCTCCTCGGCTGAGATCGTTTGGCTCACTCCGTCGCGAGCTGCTGCGGGAGCATATTTTTGAACGAATCCATCACCTTGCTCGTCGACCGCACATACAGGAACGTGATGGGGCAGGTGACGATCACATGACGAACAGCACGAGTGCGAGGTACAGGTTCAACGTCGTCGATGTGTCGATGAAGAGCGCGATGAGGTTCAATAGACCCGCAACCGACTGCAGGATAATGAACATGCCGAGGAACTACTTGAAGAGCTCTGCTTGAGGTTGGCGGGCGTGATACGACTGCGAGGTGCTCAACCCAGAAGCTCCTCAACTGGGACGTAGGCTTCCCAGTAGCATTCGTCGTCGCCACCAAGGGTGCTACCTCCTTCCTTTGGGGTCAAAAAGCGTAGTGACAAATTCAGTCTGCTTCGGGGATGAAAACTCTATAGTCGTCGTTAGCTTGGTGTGGTGGGTCGGTGTTGGGGGGTCGACGTGGTGAATTGGGAAATGAAGCGTGTGATAAACACGTAAATGGTGAGCAACCGGATGTATATGTCTGCGTCCTGACAGTTAGGTAAGTTAGTCAAATCTGAGAAAGGGACCAACACAGAATACCGTTAGGAAGAATCCAAAGAAGAAGGAACGATAAGCCTAACACGAAGTCAGTCTTGAAATCGGCAAGCGAAGTCTATAGCAAATTGAAATTTCAATTTCTGCGCCAAGGCTTCAAGATGGAGCATCAAGAGAAAAGCAACGCCCGGCTGTACGATTTAAGTCGCAGGGGGTCTACAAGGGGTCTACAATGGGTCAAGGAAGTGAAGCCTTTTGTGAGAGGCAACTGGAAAGATTGGTTGCGGTTCCAGCAAGAGATTAACCAGTCGTACATCTTCCTGGGAATGAATTCCTCTCAGGAGTCTTCAGAAGGGTTGCAGGAGGTGCTCGGGCAACTGTTAGTAGGAGTGAAGAGGACCGGAAAAGGAAGCGAAACAACCCCAAGGGTGTGCATATTGTCGGACAAAGGGAAATATGTGGAAGAATCATGACGATGATGAATGCTTTCGTAACCCTGCTTCTCCAAAATACAAGCCGCGTGCTAATAACGACAAAGAATTCAGGAAGTCTCGAAGTGGAAGACCACCTCGGAGTAGCGCAGTTGCAACAGCGACAGGGCGAGGAAGTGAAGTGGATCTTCTCTCGTACTGGGACCCTCCGATGGGAAAGAGTGATGAAGCAGCTGCAGTGAGAGTGAAAACCCGGAGTGTCCCAAAAGACCCTACTCTGCGCGTGCAAGTGACGCTGAAACATCCATTAAGTAAGCGTATGTTTACAGCACTTTTAGATACTGGCCGCACAAGATCAATGGTTGCGAAAGAAGTCGTATTGTGGTATACTCCCTGTGGCAATGGAGAAGATTATCGGAATGTAAATGGGGAACTCAAGCAAGCGCTTGGGGTTATTCGTCTTCCCTTTGTGCTTCCCGAATTTTCGGTCCAGCGATGTTGTTCTCGGGACTTCATGGTTGTAGATAAGATGGTACATCCACTTATTCTGGGGACGGATTTCCTGCAGCAACAAGGAATAGTGATCTATTATCAGAAGAAGGTGATTTCATGGGAGGGGAAGGAATTACTCATGGAGACAAAAGTTGTGCCAGAAAAACGGGTGACATTTGTATTACTAGATGAAGATGACCGCGCGCTACGCATCTCGGACGTGACAGGAAAAGAACTCGACATCGATGCGTTAGTACCAAAGGAAAATTTGGAAGCTGAACAAAGCAACGCCTCTTAGAACTACTCAGAGCTTTTAAGATTGTGTTTCTGGAAGCAATTGGCAAGATGAAGCTGCGGCCGTATAAGTTGCTGATTAAGCCGGGAAGTCAGCCAAGGGCACAGAAGCCTTATTCCATTCCCTTGATTTTTAAGGATGGTACTTTGAAAGAAGTGGAGAGATTGGTGAAGCTTGAAGTGTTGGAACCGGATATAGACTCCCCATGGGCAGCACCTGCGTTTATTATTCCCAAGAAAGATGGCACTATAAGATTTTTATCGGATTTTCGCCGTCTCAATCTCTGCATGGAACGAAGGTATTATCCGTTGCCGCGGATTCAAGATGTAATGCGGAATTACCAGGAAGCACGCGTTGTATGGGTGCAACTCTGGACGAGTCACCCACCACACTCGCCAGGGTTCTTGAACGTACACGTCCTTGAGCTCAGCGAACCATTTCGAACGAGACGGGTACATTGGCTGGTTAATCAACGAGTACGTGGGACCGTAGGCTCAAAATAGAGCTCGGCATCGAGACTCGGCGAAGGACCTCGAGCTGAGCGAGACCACTGACCGCAGCCCGGAGCGCCCCCTCGTAAGACTTCATGACAATCCGCAACAGGTCGCTTCGACGCTTACGCTCAAGAGTATACACCGTCCACAACTCGTGAATGGCGGCGAACTCCGACGCGGGCGAGATTGGATTTAGGTCTGGGTGTAAACCCAACAAGACACTTGAATCCACGATCCAGTGATTTCTCTCCCAGAGAGCCACGAAAATCTTGGTACGAGAATCATGAATTTGCGACTCGTCGAATTCCCGACTGTCGCCCAAAAACGAGACCAAGCGTCGAAACGATCATTAAAGGAGTCGTCGATTTCGACGACTTCTTCTTGGAATGCAGACGTCGGCGGGCTGCGTCGATCTCGCTCGCCGGGACGAAAATTGAAGTCTCCGTGAACTTGGCGAGGACTTGTTGGCATGGATGGACTGGATTGAACACATCCATCCACTCCCGAAGCCCATCGAGAGTAGTAGGTGTTGGCACCACACTAGCCTTGGCTCCTACATCTTGCATATTGACCGGAGAATGACATGCCAATATTTTCGCCCAGCAACGAGCGGACCCATAATAAAAAACTCCACGCTACGAGTCTGACGCATCGAGGGGTCTCCCGAGCCTTGCGCGCAACCGCCTGTGCCGCACGAGCACGCAGCGTTGCGATTGGCAGCTTCCACGGTGTCGGCAATTCCAACGTGCCAGGGGTCGTCGAAGGCTGACTCGGCGAAGGAATGCTTGTTGGAAGACGGCGCCTTGCTTTTCGCAGACGACTTGGCAATAGGAGCAGCAGCCCGTGCCGTATTGGGTGCCGAAGCCTTAGGCTTGGCTGCCTGAGAGGCCGGGACAATCTGGCTCGACGACATGGGGCCAGAATCATCAACGATCGATGAGTTCTGAGCTTTCTTGGCAGCCCGGCGAGATGACTTGGGGCAGATCGCTTCTTCGACGAGCCCTTCGATTGAGGAGCCGGCGCACTCTCTCGCTTGACGGAGCGCGTCGCTTTTCGACGAGCATCGGTATATCTCTCTATCTTGCCACGTGGAGGGGCTCGGTCCAAGAAGATGACGGTGCTAGCCGACGAAGAACAACTGTCTTACGCCTCGATGTCCATAAGGAAATCTCGATGAGACATTCCGCTCGACGACCTCACAAAAGAACCAACCGGTGAAGGCTGAAAAGTGGACAGCGAATCTTTGGTTTAACTCGGCGGGAGCACACGCTCGATGTCACCAGATGGGACAACCCAGGCCACCTTCGGCGAAGCTGGCGCAGGTGATCCGTCTAAAGCATCTTCGTGAGGGACGTCTAACCTGGCGAGCACAGCCTGATTGATGCAAGCAGCATTCTTTGCTGCTGATCGAGATAGGCGACGTCGAGGAGAGCCAAGAGGAGGAAGCACCGTAGAGCTAATCGAGGCCAGAAAAGAGACGACGGAATTCAGCGAAGGAGTCACCACGGAAGTAGACGAACGCGACGAGACCACTTCCGGAGCCGACGCTATCGATGAGTCAGTGGATGCTACAGATCCCGATGTTGGACTCGGCGAAGAACTTATATGTCCGAGTGAGGAACCTGCGGCCAGACAAACTCGCCAAAACGGCTGACGAACCTGCCAACTCCGGATCAATGGAGCGCCATCCGCCGGTTGTCTTCTTCACACAAATGGTCGGGCTCGAGTGGAGCGAGATGCTTTCACGCACATGACCGGCTTGTCGGCGACTCTCAAAGAAGTCATCGATGGATTTGACCTGGTTTCGCGGCAGTGGCCACTGCCGCGTCACGCAGTACTTCGAGCCAGGCACGAGATCCATCTGGTGGCGCTCGCCGCGATCAGCTGGCAGTTCCGCTGGGATCTTGTCGGGAAAAACGTCGGCGAACTAAAGGGCTGTCTCGTAGACCGGGTTGCCCGACGTCTTCAACGACTCCTACGACTGTGCTGCAAACCGCTCATCGCGCGCTGATATCGATTCATCGCTCTTCGGCCGTCCTGGGATTTCGTTATGGGTGACGGCGTTGATCTCATCGGGAGCCGAGTCGGCATCGGTGATCAAGCATACCTGCTCGATGTCACCGGCCTTGAGATCCCGGAGGAAATGCTTCCAGTAGAGGCCTGGAAGTGTCGTGATCGATAAGGTTCCGAGGAGGGCTCGCTACCGCGACCACACAAGTGCGGTTGGGGGCACCTTCCACGCATTCAAGCGTACAGACCGACTCGATCGATGGCGTCACAGGATCCACTTAGGTTCGCCGTGGCATCAATCGTCTCCGTGACCGTCGGGATGTCTTCGTTCGTCTCGTGCCCCTGCTCGAGACCGATGTTGCGCTGTCGCAGAACGATGCTTCACCCTCCTCTAGGTGCGAGAGTCCGCTCTCGACCGCGCCGCTCACACGCGGGCGTAGTCCCTGCTCGACCGCGGCATCGTCAAACGGGGGCATCTGCTCAACCGTCGCGTTGCAATGTGGGAGCCGCTGCTCGACCACCTCGTTCTTCGTCTGCGGGAGCCACGAATGCTCGCCCGCCTCGTGGTAATGTGGGAGCCGCTGCTCAAGCACCTCATTCTTCGTCTGCGGGAGCCACGAATGCACGCCCGCCTCGTCGAAATGTGGGAGCCGCTGCTCAATCACCTCGTCCTTCGTCTGCGGGAGCGATGAATGCTTAACTGCTCTTCTCACACTCGCGTATCTGCGCAAGTGATCTGGCACTTCCGCGTCAGTCAGGAGCACTGCGCAAGTCATACAGAGAGGGCCATCGCTAGCTCTGCGCACAACGTGCGTCGTGGACGTCCCATCCACGACTGTGAAGTGGGGCCAGTCTCTTGGCGCCACCAAGAGATGCGTGAAGACTTCGCTCACATCGAAGTCGCGGCGGCACTTGACTGATCGGGCCAACCAGTCGCTCTGGGGCTGATACCGAGACAGCCATGGGATATCCAGGATACAATCAAACGCGTAGTTCATTTCGAACACAATAAAGTTGTCTTTGCTACGGAAGCCATCAAACGTATACGTCGGCGGAACTGCTCGTCGCGCAACGCGGTGAGGCTTCACATCTGCAAGCTTGATGACAACATCGCCGGGAACATCACGCACGGGAACACCCGCGGGCAGGATAGACAGGCACGATGCACGAAAGAAGTTGTTCTTCGCTCCAGAATCTGGGAGCTCGCGAAGGGGACGCCGCGCGCCAGTGACATGAAGACTGACAATTATCAGTCTCGCATCGTCACTGGCAGTGATGGCATTGAAGTGTGCGTAAAGCACGGGGGCTAGGAGGTCGGGTTGTCACCGGGGACACGGACCTCCATTCCAGCCAGTAGGGCACCCCGCACCTACTGGCCCCGGCCGTGTTTTGCTGGCGCGGCCGGGATCGTATCGTCGGACGGGGCATGAGTCGCGTTTATGTTGATTGGTGTCGGCGCGCGGCACACCGCCGCGAGCATCCCGCAGCGAAATCAATCCAGCGAGTTGTCGCTTCGGGAACCACGCCCACTGTCAGAGGTCGACCCTGTCGGCTCTGTGATGCTTCAATCGCGTCGATCTGTATTGGCTCGGGTGCCGACACCTGAGTCTCTGCAGGCGTCATCTTAGCATACGACGACGTCACCACATAGTCCTCGCGTAACACGAGGGCGAATGCTTCTTCCAACGTGGCGGGCTCGGCCCGCGTGAGACAGTATCGCGTCATTCCTTCACGCATACAAAGACATGGACTTGTGAAGCCATGTCGATCGGCTTGGTAATGATGCACGATGCAAGGTGTCTTGTCTTCTGGACGAGTCACACATTGACATCTTGCCTTGTTTCAGAGCAAAGAATGTCGCTCGAACACGCGATTCGTCCTGCGGTGGCTCAAATGCGAGACGTAGGTCACTCTGGAGCGCCTCCAAGAGTCCGGAACGCATGTTGGTCGACAACGAGTTTACCAAGGGCCCACTCCTTTGCCTTCCCGGATAAACGGTACAGCAGGAAGTTCACCATGGGCGATGGCGCCTCGATTGGTCTCGAGGCGATCGCGATGTCGATTTCTCTGAACCAGCGATTCAAAGGAAGGCGATCGGGACCCACGCCAGAATAAGACGATGTCTCCATCTTGACGGCATTGTGCTTAGATGCCTGCGAGGGAGTTGACACTCGCCGCTTTGCTTTGGTGAGCTCGCGATCCATGAACTATTGGATGGCTTGGCGCTGTTGGTCGGAAGTCGCTGAGCTCAGCAGCGACGTGACGACGATCTCTCCGGACACCGCCGCGAGGCGGTGCATCGCTTGCCACTCAATAGACGTGAGATGGGGAAGGCCGCGTGCTCCAGGGTCATCACTGGATGTCCGACGGATTGGTCTTCACTTATCTCGAACTTGGTTATGGGAAGGACTACAAAGTACCACCAGGTGTAACGGGCTAAGTGTCTACCGTGACTAGCTTACACGTAGCAGTGAGGACGCGTCCGGTATCTCAGTGATACTGAGACCAAGTATTTAGTCTGTGGTAATTTTTTTAAATCAACTCTGTTTTATTATTGGGACCAGGGCGGGTGACCCTGGGTCCATGTGAACCACTCAAATGAAGGTCAGCACATGATTGGATGAAATGGGTTTGGCTCCCCACTTTCAACCAATCATATGATGACAGCGACGCACACGCTAGCCATGTGCTTTGATCCTACCGTGTATATCAACCTATATAGATCTACCTACATATGTAAATTGGAGGGCCCCTTACATGCCCAAACTGCGTCTGAGTATCGTTTCGGCTTGAGCGTTGCCGTTTTGTCCGATGCCAGCTTGTGGTGCAGTCCAGAGTTGCTCGTTCCTCGGAAATACCGGAGAGCCCATTTGATTTCACGCCAATGTGCTTCAGTCGGACACGAAACAAATCTTGCAAGGTAATTAACAGCCCTTTTGATGTCATGACGCGTGAAGTTGCTCAGCCAAACCAGTGATCTCACCATTTATTGCATTACATGGTATCCAGGAAGGGCGGCGACTTTGGGTCTTTGTAGTACTTGAGCGGCCCGAGAGTCGTATTGACAGGGTGGCAATTCTCCAATCCGACACGTCGTAGTATCGCCTCCTCGTTGAATCTCTGATGAAGCATGATGCCTTTCTTACTCTGATGAAGGTGCAGTCCAATGAATTTTTCTGCAATGCCCAAATCTTTCTCGTTGAACTCCCCAGCTTCGTCATGATCCATACCGAGTCAGCCGGATCTTCACTCACGACGAGTATATCGTCGACGTAGAGGCCAAGTACGGATAGTTTGTTGCGGTCATTTCGGCGAAAATACAGGCAAGCGTCGAGCTGGTTTCGTTGATACCCTTGATCGGTGAGGAACTTGTTCATGTCATCATTCCACAATTTCCCGCTCTGCTTGAGGCCGTACAATCCTTTCTTGAGCAGCAAAACCCAGCCTCGTTGCAACTTCAGGCCTGGTGGGGGACGCATGTAGATCGGAGTATCTAAATCAGCACGCAAGTATGCATGTGGCACATCGCCTTGGCGGATCAGTGCACGCCAAATGATAGCAAGGACAATCAGCAGGCGGGTGACTCGTGATCTTTAGAACGGGTGCGAATGTCATGTGATAGTCGACGCCAAACGTTTGGTTAAATCCGCGCTTAAAGCGCTACAACTCACTGGCGCGTCCAAACTGCAGTTTGTAGACCCACTAGCCCGTGATAAGATTCGCATTTGGTGGTGCTCTTACAACTTCCCAGGTTGCATTATCCGAGATGGTGTTCAGCTCCTCCAGGATGACAGCTGGTCATTTCTGCTAGTACGGGCTGATCCTAAATCGTCTTTGGTTCTTGAATCTTGCCTTTCTCATAGATGGGTGGAGGTGGTTGAGCATTTCGAGAGGGAACGCAGCGTGATATCATCTCCTCCTTTCGGGCTGATGGTTGCTGTCATGAACGCGATCGATGGTACAGCGAATTGTCGTCGAAATGAGTCAGGCAGCTCGAGCTCGTCCTCGCCCGACGGCTCCGCTGCTGTTTGGAGTTGCCCAAAAATGATATTTACCTGGTGCGAGGTTAGCCCAAGGGTAGCGTATCCGTCTGGATCTACGTCGGCTTCATCGAGAAAGGCAGCTACCGGAGCAGGAACCAGACGCTCAATATTCACTCACTTCAATCTTTCATGTGTGAGGAATGTATAGCTTGTAGGCTTTGCGAGCTCTGCTGATACCCAACACAGCCGCTTTTGTTAATTTCTTTTGTAACGATGCGTTGGTTTTGTACTCAAGAACAAAATATGCGGACGAGTACCGTACCCACAAGCATCACACCGCGGAGGAAGATCGGGTCGTCAAGAATCGATCGGTGGTATATCACAGCAGCAGAGCGGAACCTCCTGCGAGGCATATCGGTGGTGGAGTCCTTTTCTCAGGCCGACCACCGGGGAGTGATCATGGAGTTGCATTCACCCCAAGGAATAATCAGAGTGCGACGTAGACCCAAACTATATCCGCCACCGCCGTATGCCGAGGCGGCAACACAGAGTATGATAAAGCATGGACTACAGCAGCTGGCAGAAGAATTGCAGAGCGGCAGCGAAGTCAACAGCGCAGAGATATGGGACCTATTTAAAACTGAGTTATGAGGAGACTTGTTGCGTGTGAAGACGGAGGCACGGCGCCGAACAAATAGGGTTTTCGACAAAAGATTTGAAGAATCAAGGTGAGTTTGGAGCGGTGTGACTACACGTCGCCGCAACAACAAGAACGCAGACAACAACACATTAACGAGTTAGCATAAGTGCAAGGAGAGAGAGGAGCACTGAGGCGACGAATCTTGGGGCCAACTCAGCCTGGAGTTCAAAGAAAACAACCAAACAGTTTTATCGAAGAATATGCAACAAGTTTGGAGACAATACGATACCTCATCTTATCTGAGCAGTACAAGGATCACAACTGCACTCACAACAAAAAGCTGACATATTAGCAGAAAGCTGGGAACCAATATTAATTGGGGCGGCAGAGGCAAAAGAATCGGTAGACGAATACATCGACAGACTGAAGGGTTGATGGAAATCAGTGGATTTATGAGAGCTGGACGATCGGATAACGGATGAGGAGGTGTCGAAGGCCACTACTAAGTGCAAGCGAGGCAAAGCATGCGGGCCTGATTTGTTGAGCAACGACTGGTACGTGGATCATGGGGAGGCATTGGTGCCAACTTTAACGAAAATTTTCAACAATGCAATGGAAACAGGCACGACACCGAAATCTTTTGTGGAAGCTTTTATCTTTTGCATTGGCAAAGGAGGAGACGCAAGTAATCCTTTAAATTACAGACATACAAGTTCTTCACAAGAATTTTAGCTGGGAGACTACGGAAGGTGGTGGTACACTTAGTGCACGACACACAATATGGATTTATACCAGGTAGAACGATCCACGAGGCGATAGACTTCTTTAAAGCAGTGAAACAAGCAGGTCAACAAGGTACTCACATGACGGAGGCGTAAGCGTTCATGCTCGACTTCGCCAAAGCTAATGATTCCTTGGATAGAGACTTTTACTTGCTGTATTAAGGGCAAAGGGATTCCCAGAGAATTTTTGCAGAATCATCACGGTCATTCACAAGGACACCACAGTTCGAGTTCTTGCAAATGGAGAGCTATCAAAAGAGACCGGGGTCACAAGCGGGATTCGGCAGGGTTGTCTTTTGGCCCCGCTGCTTTTCAGCATAGTGGTCGATTTATTGTATGATGAGGTCGAATCTGATGAGCGACTGCAAGGAATACACCTCATGAGTGGTAAGGCAGCAGCAAATATAAAAGTAGCAGGATACGCGGATGATACAGCGATCTATATCGCAAACAGGAACATGCAAGGCGCAGCGATAGCTGCAGCTCGAAGGTATCAGGATTGATGTTGAATGTGTAAAAATTAGTTGCCATACGGCTTGGAGACCCAGGGGATCAGGGCTGTCCGGAGCAGGCAGATGACGTGTTTCTGCAACAACCCGTAAAGGAAGTGGAGACAGTGAGGTATCTAGGTCATGTGGCGGGGACTGGAGACACGGTCGCATCAGCTTGGGATCGTGCTTTTCAGGCACTCACAATTCGACTGGTTTCAGCGGAACAAAAGACCAATACCGCCCAACAACGAGCAACAATTGCAGCAGCCATAGTAATACCAAAGCTACTATATGTAGCGAGGCACGCATGGCCCACAGAAGACATCATCCAACAGGCAGACCGGAGAATACGCAACTACGTATGGAAGTCGACCTTTGCACAGCCAGATCAAACACCAGCAGGATGGATACAGATGGAGGTGGCGAAGTTGGCGATAAAAGAGGGGGTGGAGTGCCTCATTTGATGACAGAATTGGCAGCGATGAGTGCAACGACGGTAGCGACATGGGGTTTGGCCACTAAGCCACTTATACACATCACTGGCGAATTAATGCAACTGCGAGAAGGAGGGTATGGATGTCAGCTATCCACCACGCTCAAGGAGCCAAAAGGCCTGCATAAGGCAGGTCTCTGGAGCTCAGGACGACAATAGTTGCAGTGGGAGATGACTCAACGAGAACAACTGGACCCAATAAAGAACAAAAAGGCAGACAACTAAGAATGACATTGAGATCGACGGATGGAGTCGCTTTCCGATCGCACCATGAAGGACTCATGGTAGTATGCACGGGTCCGATCATATCGACAATGAGAACAATTAAGAACAAGAACGAGGGACATTCATAGTAGACCATGAAATTACGGGCGCTGCGTCTGTGGGATGTAGCTGGACACGTTTTGCAGTGGGAGCAGTTCACGAAGTTGGTGGCCCACTCGTCACAGGCCACTTTCAAGGACCTACTACATATCACGTGGGTTGGTCAGGGCCAGGTTTTATTCCAGCCAGTGATGCACACGTGCCCAGTGAATCCGCAATTGGCGGCCACTTATAAGGAATTGTGCAGCAATATCATAGCTAACTTTCCCGAGGTGATTTTTCGGGGAAGGGATGAGGACGAGCTCGTCATAGCCCACCCAGCACCACCTCTTCGCACTAACGAAGGAGGAGCCGCATGAACTGGTGCACACATGGGGTTTTACAACGCAGAAGATGCCTTGGGAAATCGGAAAGGAGCAAGTGAGCGAAGCTGCAGCCAGATGGTTAGGAACAGCGGAATGTCGAGGCTTGAAGAACCAAGGAGCAGCGCATTTGATCTGGGAGTGCCCAGAGGCGGTCGCTTTCTGGAACGTACTACTCACATGTTGGAAGATGAAAGTGGTGGAAAATGACACGACGGAGAGGTCAAATGAGGAGACACTTATGTTTTTAAGTTTACAACTACGAAGAGTGCCAGAATGGATTGCACAATGGGGAGCCGGACATACAGACAAAGAGTGGGAAGGAATGACTGATATCCTACAGGACTTGTGGGCAGGTGGCTGCGCACTCACGAAACAGCAATCTGGCGCTGGAACGTGAACAGAATTTACGCAACAGGAACGCAGCAGATTTCGGTGGAAGAGGCAATGGTGGCGCTACGACACGCACTGGTTGAAGCGGGATGGCGATACAAGTTCGATCTGTCTCCTTATAATGAAACGTCAGCACAAAGAGTAAATGCGGTTAATTTTCTCATTGCAGAATGGAGCAGAGAGACACCAAGATGCACACTAATGGCGAGTGGAGGTGGTCCTATCAAGGTGGGCTTCTTTGAAGGGGATCTCGAGGCAACCCTGGGCCCGGAGGCAGTGGAAGCCTTATCCTGAACATAGCTTTTCAGGGAGACACAGCATCAGATGCAACGGGTGAAGTGACATGGGTAGCTGCAACGGCTTTGGGCGGTCAACTGACGACTAATAATCTAGCTGAATTCGTGGGACTACAGCGGTTGTTAGCGAGGCGGTACAGAAGGGATGGAGAAACATACACATAGTTGGGGGCAGTCCTCTGATTATCGGATGGATGAAGAACAAAACGAAACCAAAGTCCAAGCGAATGCAGCATTGGTACCGGATATCGCAGAGGTTGGCGTATGTCGAGTTGAAACGTGGAGTCATCATTATCGGCAATACAATGCAACAGCGGACTGGATCGCCAATTACGCTATGGACAATAAACGAAGTGTCACTATTGACACGGAGGGGGACCAGGGGCAGCATCAGCTGCTAGATGGGGCCGACAGCAGGCAACAAAACGACGTAAGTCACTGGTGGGAAAGAACAGGTCGACAGTGGTGTGGGGACTCGAGGCCTGGAGTTATTGGCAGATAGGAGAAGAAGGACGTAGAGAAAGAGCAGAGCATCCAGGGGATGTACATGAACGGAAGAAACAGTCGATCATGGATGGTTATTAGAGTTCGGCGGAAGCATGTAACACAATAATCCGTATAATACGACAACAACAAACATCTATTCGTGCAGTATGAACGAAACATTTCCTGTAGGTATCTTGGCCAACAAAATTTAGGGAAATTATTACTCCCGGTGGTCTATGGATAAGAAAGGGGTTTCGTTTGAGTAAATACGCAGGCATGATTGGCATAGTAACAAGTAGCAACCATTTAATTAGAAGCGAAGTGATGCTACATGTAGATCGATGAATTTAGGTTAGGATTCCTTCACACTTCTTCAACTAACATGTTGCTAATACATGTACTTCGAAGTACATTGGTGGTTTCGTAACCACCGTAGTCGAGATGAAGGTAGGGAAGCGAAACCCCTCTTTCCCGGGCACCGAGAGTCTAGTCATTCACCAAATTTCTAAGGAGCTCTCACGCGACCCTTTGAACACCTCTTCGCCGACGACTTCAGGACCTCTCAAGAATGGCAGCTCACGCAACGTTCGGTTACTTCAAACCTGGGCTTCTTTCTACGGAAGGTTACTGCTACGGCCGTGCATCACTTCCTCCCAACGCTGCTCCAGCTAGCTCCGTCAATATGGATCGCGTCAATAGCGGCCGCTGGCGCGAGCTGTCGGACGCAAGCTTTCCTCTTCCAAGCTCTGATGTGTCATTGCACACAGTCTCTGCAGCGGAGGCTGCCTCTGGCATCGGTACTTACGTGGGCAGCTGTGTGTGCATTGCAAGGGCATCATACAACCGCGGACCAACGGCGCTGTGTACGGATATTCGTGGGACCCGGACACTAGTTCGGGTGTGCTCCACATTTGTTTCGACGGTGTTGTGGAACCTGTACACTTCCGACACACCGAGATCCAGCACTTGGCGTACGTGCCATATGCGTTGCGGCCCTGTATCGGCCGGTCGGCGTGTGACTTGATGACAGCCGAGATGCAGCATGTTCATGAATCGGCTCACAATCACTTTCGTGGCGTCATACCCGAGCCACGCGCCGATCAAAAACTATCCTGGAGACCCCTCATTGACGAAACAAAAGCAATTCCTCTGTTTGACGGCTCCACCGGTTCCATTCGAGTGGTGAATACTAAATACCTGCTTGGGTTCATGTACTACAAGCAATGCGGGCGGCGAACACCACGTAATTTGGTGCTTGGTGATTCTGTTTTTGACGGCTCGGTGAGTGGGGTCAACACCACCGCTGACCCAGAGGCAGAAGCAAGTGCTGTTAGAACGCCCCCGGTGCCCATTGTCTCGCATGATCTTCTTAGCGATTCCGATGACGATGACGACCCGGTAGCGACCCCGGCAATCGCCATCGGGGCAGCCCAGATGACACCGGCTCAGCCGCTTATGGTACCGAGCGCCTCGCGAAAGCGCGCTCGGGGACGCCTCCGAGGATATCGACTCACTGATGGCGTTGCGTGGGACGTACACGCATAACCCGACGATGATCCGCAACATTGACCGGTTGATATCGATGAACCAGACCCCTGGAGACGAACGCAGCTTCCAAGGTCTTAGTGTGCTTACAACTGACAGTCAAGCTCAATTTCGCCCGACAGCAATGAAACGTCAGATCCATCGTCACCTTGTGAACGGTTCGTACGCTTGCATGGGCGCTCAACTTCTGCTTGAAATGCTTCAGATGTCACTGCAGACGCCCGCCGTCATTCGTGGATTCTTCAGCTGGGATTTTGCCCCTCAAGGCTTATATGTTATGCACTTTGTGAGTCTCTCCGACATAGAGCGTCGGGAACGTCGGGCCGCAAGCGATATGTCGGATTTTTCGAGGAAGAACAAGTTACCTTGTCCTTCGGCAGCTGGGGATCTCGCTACTGTCGTCGATGCTCTTGGAGGTTTGGCCGCAGTCGTCAAAATTGCCTACCAGCCATTTCTCTCGACACTGCTTGAGGAGGCACAAGTTTTTATACGCAAGCTTTCACGCTCCACGCTTGGCAGAAACTTCGGAATCCCTGCAGCACGCAGTGAGCTCATTAATTGGATCGACGAACGTTTTGAATGCGTACGCTTGCTGCTTGCACAGGGCCACAGCAGCGCTGCACAGGTAGTACACTGTGCTTTCCGAGAGGGTGACGCATCGTTCTCAAAGCTGATTCAGGTGGTGAGCGAGTGTCGCCTCACGCACTCGGAGCATCAAATGGCTGCAGCGGCGGCAACGCGAAATGGACCGAGTAGAAACACCAGAGGGGCTCCACGGCAACATGAACCTCACCGCAAAGTCAAAGATGTCAAGCACGAGCGTCCAGAAATCACTGCCGACATGGTGCAAAGGGTACCTGAGCTCAATGGTAAGCGCCTCTGTATGAAGCATCTTTCCAAGATGTGTTACCCCAGCAGACGGGATGGCTGTTTCTCGCGCCGACGAGGCCACTTCCACCCCGACAGTATTCCTGCTTCAATCCGCGATCTCATTACTCAGCATTATGGAGGCTTCAAGCCAGATTTTGTGGACATCACTGTCGTACCCGATCAAGCCTGATGTTTTCTTGGCTCTCTTGTTGCGTTTAAGGAGCCTGCTGAACTTCCTACCCAGGAGTTTCAAAGTAGGTCACCGGTTCCAGTCGCTCCTGTGAAGCTGCTATCCGGTCCACGCGTGGCCGATGCTCATCAAAACAGCGTTCCCTGGCCTCAACGCACGGACGCTACTAGAGAGCCAATTTATTATCGATGGACGGAGCCTATCGCTGATTCACGGCAGGATTGGATGCGCTCCACGTTGTCTACCGTCAATAGTCCGGTGACAGCAAAAGCCAGTGGTAGGGCCTCGAGCTCTGCTGGTACTGTCAAAGCTAGTGGTAGGGCTACGAGCTCTGCTGGTACCCCAAAAGCCAGTGGTAGGGCCGCGAGCTCTACTGGTACCCCAAACACTTTTGTACGACTGCGTGGTCAGCCGATACGTCGAGTGAGGGCGGTTGTATCGTAAATTCTCCTTCGGTGGCTGGCAACACCAATCGCACGGTGTCGTGCCGAGAAGTTACGCCATTGCCCTCTAAGAAGCGAACAATCTCACCAACCCTTGTGAATCCTCTCGAGGCCGATGAATTTAGAGACGGCTACGAGCCTACTCGGCAACACTCCAGGTTCGTCTACGAATGCTAGAGCATGCTAATGCGGTTGCACAAGGCCGACTTGCCACCCGACTCGAAGAGAGCGGATTGCAACTTTCATCAGCCGATTTGCACAGCACCAGACCTGTCAGTGATCGTGGTGCACAAGTGGATGCGGAGAAGCAGCGCGTGTTTAGCGAGTTCCTTCGTCGGTCTGGCATGTCTCTACCCCAATTCATTCGACTTCTCCGGGGGAGTCGGACAGCGATCCTCGCCCGAATAAGGCACTGGAAATTCCAAGTCATTCGCCTGGGTGGTCCTCATACAAGTACCGCGCAGCGTGGGAAGATGTGGTACGTCATGGAGTTATCCCGACGTGGGAAGATGAATTTCATACTCAGAAGATACCTCCTCCCAACCACGCCTCAGCGTCAGTGGCGATGCAATCGATTTTGAAAAGCATTCGCAAAGGTCAGGACCGGAACCAGTACCTCGTTCTCGATTTGGATCTACTCAACACTCTGCCGGGCATCACGTGCAGTCCATTTGGAGCAGCACCGATGGGCTCTTCGTGTCTTCTTGAGGATGTCCGGATGATCCATGATTTCTCATACCCGGTCGGGCATTCCGTTAACGACAACACCGTCGACGACGGAGCGGTCACTATTCAGTACGACGGGCCACACGCGTTGGCACGTCGAGTCCTGGAAGTTGAATCCGAATCTCCTGGTCACACCAAACTGCTATCGGGAGATATAAATGGAGCCTTTCGCAACGTTCCTATTCACGCGGATCATGTTGGCAGGTTTGCGGGGGTTATTCGTGAGCTGAACCTTCTTGTGATTGATCTTGCCTGCCCGTTCGGGTGGACACTTTCGCCTGTGAAGTATTGGCTCGCGGGCGGTGCGATCGCGCATCTGTACTCCACAGCTAAACCCAACTGGCCAGCACAACCAGCTCATGCGGCTCAGCCCTTTGACGCAAAGAAGTGGTGTGATGACCATAACGCCATCGAAGCAGACATCGGCACTCGACTTTGAGGCCGATCTTGCGCTACGCGAAGCAATGATCATGATCCTCGGTCCCGAAGCGATTAATGAAGACAAACTTACGACCTGGCAAACCACCGGTAAAGCACTCGGTCTGCATTGGAATATTCCGTTATCTTACGTGGCGATTGCCACCGGAGAAGATTGCGAAAGCCCTCTTGCGCGTCGAAGGCATGCTGTCCACTAAACACACGTCAAAGTCGGATCTGGAAAAGCTTCTTGGTAGTCTACGCCACGTGGTGACTTGCGTCAGGTCAGCGGCGCTATTCTTTCAGAGGTTGACATTCTTGTGTCGCTCGATTGGCCGGTTCTGTAAAGCTCCAATATCCAACGGTGCTCGAGATGATTTGCGGTGGTTTAGACTAATCCTGCACACGGCGAACCTCAACTGGATTCCGCTGTCACGATTCTCGCACTCGCAACCACCTGATATTCACGTCTTCGTGGATGCATATGATGTAGGATTTTTGCTCTTTGCCCGTCACGGAAAGAGGACATTCAGGTCGCCTTTGACGGAGAAGAGCGTGACCAAATTGACATTTTCCATCAGGAGGAAGAAGACGACTACGGCATCAACCTCCGTGAACTCACGAGTGCCGTGTTCGCATGTGCTGTGCGGGGACCACACTGGACTAGCTCGAATCCGTTCTTCCAGACGCACATCCGGCTTTGGATTGATAACCATACCGCGGTTTCGTGGAATAACAAACGAGCGAGCCGTAATGTCACGGCACAACTGCTCCTTTGGTTATTAGGCTTGGTGGAGATTCGCTTCAATTTCTTCGCCACTGCTGGCCATATCCCTGGAGTGGAAAACATCATGGCTGACGCTGGATCCCGGGTGTGGCAGTCGACGAGCAAAGCTGAAGAGTTCGCTAACCTTTCTTGTGGTTGGTCACAGGTTCCAGTTCCGAGCAAATACAGGAAATTCTCTCGGCTTTGGGAGCTATATTGCGCGCAGGGCATTGGCCAGGTCCTCCCAGAACTACTATCGACGAGCATGGCATCAATGGAATCGGTGGTGTGGGTGGATGAGCTACCCAACGTGGCTCCGTGTAAACGATTTAAACGGTAACGCCGCTCAGCTAGGATCATTCGCTGTATACCTCTGGCGCTTCGGTATTAATGCCGCCGGACAGGGAAATTCGTACGCAACAATTTGTGTCAAGCTCTGCGCCGTCCGATGGTATCACAAAAACAATCTCGGCTACGATCCCGGTGTGAATGCGGGCCATACGCTTCTTCTACGCGGGATTCGTCGATTTTCTAATCCTGTCGCCAAGCAGTATCGTCTTTCAGCCCATATTCTCCGTCGAATTTGCGCAAGTCTGGACTTCAAGTTTGCTTGCAGACTGCTGGCTTATTTCTTCTTACTGCGGAGATCAGAATACCTCTTCATTGGGCGGCGTCACCACTCGTACATTTTGAGGCTCGACGACATCAACTTTCTTGACAACCATGGCCGCGTCACCACACCACGAGAAGCTGTCCGGGTGGGCATCCGACTGTGTGGAGCGAAGAATAACCAGTTCGGACGTGGAGAAGTTCGCTATCCTGAGCGATCAGGTGACAGAGTGGTGTGTCCTGTGCGAGCTGCGCGGTGGATCGTCAAAGGAGCAAGAAAATTTGGGTCGCAAGGTGGTCAACCCGCTCTTTCCACCTCCAGAAGAGCCGGGGTCGAGGCTAGAGAGGTTGTTGAAGCTATCAAGCTTGCCGCTGCACAAGAGGGACACGATCCCGCCCGCTATTCAACTCACTCTATCCGCATTGGCGGAGCTACAGCTTTACTACACGCTGGCGCGGATCGCCTAGCAATCAAGCTGCTCGGAAGATGGTTGTCAAGATCGTTTGAAGAGTACCCTGTTCTCACAGCAGAAGGATCCGCGGGAATGTCAAGACTAATGTGCTGAGTGCTGCGGAACTATCGGCGTGGCCGCTTTGGGGGTTTGGCACGGGAGCTACGCGGGGTTTAGAGTGGGGTGCCGCCACTCCACTCCCGCTAAACATGATGTGCATATTTCCCCAAGGTGGTTGTAGGAAATTGGTGGTTTCGTAACCACCGTAGTCGAGGAAGCGAAACCCCTTTTCCGGGCACCGGTAGTCTAGTCATTCACCAATTTTCTAAGGAGCTCTCACCCGCCACTACACTCCCGCTAAACATGATGTGCATATTTCCCCAAGGTGGTTGTTGGAAATTGTTGGTTTCGTAACCACCGTAGTCGAGGGAAGCGAAACCCCCTTTCCCGGGCACCGGTAGTCTAGTCATTCAACAATTTTCTTAGGAGCTCTCACCCGCCACTACACTCCCGCTAAACATGATGTGCATATTTCCCCAAGGTGGTTGTTGGAAAGCTGATTTTTCGCCTTCATTTGAGTATCGTTCCTGTCAGTATATCCTAATCAATTCAATCCAAAAATGGCGTACATGAATATGAAGTAAATTTTGCACGACGAATTCCAATCCATTTTTCTATAAACACTCACTTTGAAACTGAGTTTGTTGAGCTCAAAGTAAAATCCAGAGCTGTTCCGTGCGAAGTCGCGGGTTTGTGATAATAATTGTGTACAATTATCAATGTGGGCCAACTTCACAAACTTGACATAATTCGTGTGTCAGGCGTAAATCTTGTCCATTCATGTATCAAGTCATTAACAATAATAAAATTGTTTGGTACAATTTTTCCAATTCTTTTATTGCAATTATAATTATCACAACGCTGCCCACAAGTGCCCATCCCTCGCCGCCGCCTCCTCCATCACGTCCTTCTACACGAGACACTGAAAGCGATATATGCACTATAATTGATCTGATTGAGGACGTTGCGCATCAATACGACGTCCAAAAGAGATACCAATGTCGTAACACTTGCAGAACCAAGGGTTGTTCAGCTGCAGCAACGTCACTTGGAAGTGGTGGCATGTATGAGTGCGAAACGGGCAGAAGGCTGCACCACCTAGGAAATGGATTCGGCAGCTAATAGAGGCCATCTGGAAGTGGTAAAGTGGTTGAGCACAAATCGTTATGAAGGTATTACGACCGCGGTATTGGATGGTGCTGCTGCTCACGGGTATCTTCGAGCAGTTCAGTTATCGTTCGCACCAACAAATTCAACTTCACGTCTGCAATGCAACAGGCCCACAACAATTACCACATCGAAATCGCATTCTTCCTACACGCACAGTAGTATCATGCATTCCCCAACTGAGTGAAAAGGGTCTATCGTCGAGTGAATATGGAAAAAAACTTATTTTCATTCTTTCGACGGCTACTTTCTATTCATAGGGGATACGTTGTATTCAGTACAGATTAATTGCATTCTCTACGGCTACATTGCATTATATCCATTGCTTTTTAATTTTATCTGGCCCTGACTGCGGCGACCCCCTAACATCGAAGATTTCTGAATAGCAGCACTGGAACTTTAAGAAAGTGCAAAGTACGTTTAAATTTTATGTGGTAATTTCTGTATATCTCCTGCGTTCACACACCATTATAGAAGGTATCTGAATAGCTCGCACTGTATCTTTACAAAAGTAAAACGTGCACGTCAAAATAAGTACAGATTGTGATAAAATTAATTGTCTTTTCCTTTTGCTTGATTAAAATAATTATCGCTCAGATGCTCCCTCCTGTGTATTCTCCTACTTCATTTTCGAACTGGGGTGCCACGAAACAGCAAGCGCCGTCGCGAGGACAACAGTAGCGATGAAGACGCCACCGACCACCTTAACGCTCTGGAACGTCGAATCCACGAGCGAGAGCGCGTCCGCCAGCGTCTTCTGGATCGCGTTCAGCGTCTCGACGACGGAATCTCGGCGCTGTAGGACTCGCTGCACTGGCTAGTTCGATTCGGGCCCGAGCACGACACGACGCTACCCCCTATACCCCGCTGGCAGCCGTCGACCCAGGCCCGCCGTCGACTCCAGATTTTCTGGAGTCGTTTGAGGATAACGACTCGGATTATCGTTATATCTCTGAAGATGGGGAATAACTAATCAGATGGATAACGTTTCTCTGAATACAATTTCTTAACATCTTGTAATTCGGATTGTTTAATACTAGTAAATCCAGGTCATACAGTTGATACATTTTGAGGACACGAGGACACATAAAATACGTTTCGTTACATTTCATGTGTTATACATCTTAGGGTATATGTGTGCAAAATAAAGCCGTAGTGGGCGTTGCTGGCGCATGTGCCTTCCTTAAACTCCAGCAGCACTCTTTATCAACAGAAGAATTGTTCTGGCTTCCTTTTTTAGCTCGGTTATTCAGTGTGCTAGCTTCGAATCCAGCTATCGCATCATAGCCTCCCGTCTAAGAGCTACAGTCCATGTGCACTTGCTGGACACCCGATCCGCCGTTGCGGAAAGGCATCGCCGCAACGTGCTTGTCGCTGGATCCGCCACTATGGCAACATTCGGAGACGCAATACCAGGTGGTAGCCCAAAAGGTAGCGAGAGTGAAGATTTCACGGGGCCAATAACACAACGCCCATCTGTAGCCACTTCTCGTCAGCGTGTATTCCATACAGAGAGTGAGTCTTCGTTGGCAAACGCTACAGAGTTTGAATTTCGTGTGCCGTCGCCAGATGAAAGCAGCGATGGTGGAGACTACTCATATCAAGGGGAGATCGAGGATGAGAGTGTATCCGACGGTGACAATCTTAACACGCGGAGTGTATGCGGCAGCCATCTCCTGATGGTTGATGGGGTATTAGAGCATCCTGTGCGTTTTGACACGTTGGAGGAAGCCCGATCAGTGTTGGATGGACTCGAGAACTCGCGCTAGTACAATTCGAGCACGGCGGTCGCAAGGCCAAGGATCATGTTGAACACTTTCTCGATACGTGTGAAGACCGAGCCTTGGAAGGGCGTTTGTGTCACGTGCGAGTCAAGAATATTCACGACCTGGACGACATGATAAACGATATCCTCCGACGTCGCGAGCGGAAAAAGGGACGCGAGTCCTCGGTGCGACGCCCCAAAGGCCAAGATGATAGTCGTCGCCGTGACGATGGACGCGCCGAGGATTCGCGGAACCCCTACCGGCGTGACCGAGATGATAGTCGTCGTCGGGAAGATCGGTATCGGAATGACAACCGACGTCGAGGTGATCGTCCATACCGACCGAGGGTCACTCTAGCTGAAGCACTGACAGACATGGTCGCTGCGTTGAAGGTGGATGGCTCGGTCGACCCGCGAGGAGAACCTGCGGAGACATCTATGATGATACCGAGGGTTACGACCCGGAGTACTACCCTAGCAATGGTGACCGAGGTTCGGATAGGTACTCGGACGACGAATATGCGTCGGATGAAGACCTCGGTCATGTGGCTGCCGCGAATGATTCGGAGCGTCGCCACGCCGCCGAGGGAACGTTTGCTCGGGCTGACAACCGCCGGCCGAGGGTTGGGAATAACCAATACCCGCACGACCGAGACAACCGAGGCCTCGGCGGACGTGATGGTCGCCGACAATATGGCCCGTGTGCTGCCTGTGGTGGACTCACACATTCTGCACACTATTGTTTCAAGAGGTGCAAGATGTGCAAGCAAGTCCACGATGCGGGAAGATGCGAAGCACTCAACGAGCTGGCGTCTCTTTTGAAGGCGAAGGTGGAGAAGAAAGACCTCTCGCCAGAACTTCAAGAATTGGCCGATGGGAGTCATTTAAACTTGGCAGCCCTCCAACTGAAACTGGGTTGGTCCCAATCGGGCTGCCACAGTTAGCCGAACCTGCGCTGGACGCTGACTATTTGTTTGCGTTCACGGGTTCGTGCAAACGGCCTGATGACTTGAATATGGATTATGTGAAATTGACGGAAAATGGAGAAGAGAGAGGCGCAAGCCTCGGTGAGAGTGAAGTGAATATGGAATGTGTGGAGGAAGCTGCTGGTACGGTTACCGAGGCTTCAATCGCAAGTATGGATGTGACCGAGCGTGAGCCCCGAAGTCTCGGCCAGGCAATCAAGTTGTTGTATGGTGAGAGGATGGGGTGGTGGTCGTCCCAGGGCTACGACAAGAGGAAGCGATTGCGTGCCATGGTAAACGGGGCAGTGGACGATGCGCGAACGAGGATTCTGCTCGACACTGGAGCGAATGTGAGCGTGATCTTGGCTTCCTATGCGAAGAGACTACGCGTGCGGGAAGTATCGGACCACGGTCGCAGTCTGGAGGTTAGAGGAATCAATCCAGGGGTGATGGAGACGCGCCGCCGGGCCTCGTTAAGATCACCCTCGGGTGGGAGCGAGTGTATGAATTCGAGTAGTGGATTATGGATCATAGCGCCGGAGTCGATGTAGTCCTCGGAACGGATTTCATGATACCAGCCGGAGTGCGGTTAGACCTGTTCCTTGGTACGGCCCGGATACCGGATGAAGTTATGGTTCCCCTGGTGAAATCTCAGAACGAGGATGATGCTCCGGTATACGGTCTGCAAGTGGCCGGTGGCCCGACCGATGATTTGTAAGTCGCCGGACGAGAGTGGCACAAGTTCAAGTTACCTCGACGACGTCCACCTCAGAACACCCATGAGGTGTGGATTCGCCGGATTGGGAATCTCGTGCCGACAGTGACGAGGTTTCAGCGAGGACAACCAGCGATTATCCGGCTGACTAACGTGTCACCGAGAGTTGCTCACTGTACAAACCACGAGTCGGTAGTATTATGGGTACCACGTGGTGATCTCCCGCAAGGACGTGGCTACACCCGGCTACGATCGGCGAAGTACGACGAATGGCAAGTGCTGGCGTACGCTGAGTGTTCGGATGACACATTACTGAAGCGTGAAAGCAAACTGTACGAGCAGTGGTTAGCCAGTCAACCACCAGCAGTCGAGCGGCGGGACTATCCGACGCCTCGGAAGATTCTTTTCCGACCGATAACGCACCAAGATGGGCAGCGGGTGGATCGTCTACAGAGCGGTGAAGAGTACCACGCACAGCCGACTGGGTGCGATCACTCGACAGTAACCGTTACTCGGGCAACCTCGGACATAATGGCTATGGATGTTGAAGCCGAGGAATGTGAGGATTCAACCACGTCCGAATCCTCGGTCAGGGGTGACAGCGAGGTAAATACCGGCGAGGCACCGGAATCCGTGGTCGCCGAAGATTCGGAGGCACGCCTGGAGTCGGTGTTTGTAGCGCTTATGACTGGCGTTTCCGCTGGCGTCGCTGTCGACATTGACGATGCTCTCGGTGGTGTAGCCGAGCGTGTGGCAAACGAAATCGAGTTAACCGATTACGCACATGAGTTGGCATTCCTCCCAGACCTGACCAAAGCCCCGGAGACGGTTTTGGATTACACAGGACCCAACGTAGCGAACCCGAAGACCACGTCCGAGCAACAACGAGCATTGATCAACGTGTTACAGAAACATGAACAGATCATGATTTCGAGCGAAAACGCTCTGCCACCGCCAGCCTATGGCGTGGTATGCGATATCGATGTTCAGGGACATCCCCCGATCAAACATAGGGCTCGGCGTACACCGCTGAAACACCTGAAGAAGTTATACGAGTTATTGAAAGACTTGTTGAAAGCTCGGTTGGTGGCGTTCTCGGACAGCCCTTGGGCATCCCCGATTGTGATCGTGCTGAAGAAGAACGGCGTTGACGTTCGCCTGTGCATTGATTACAAGATGGTGAATGCGATCACCGCGATCATGGAGTATGCCATGCCGCTGGTCGACGATTTGTTAACAGACCTAGAAGCCTACCTGTGGTTCTGCTCTTTAGATGCAGCTAGCGGGTTTTGGGCAATAATGATGATGATGAGAGCTCAGAAAATCTCGGCCTTCGTGTGTGCACTCGGCCACTTCGATTGGCTGCGTATGCCGTTTCGCCTGAAGAATGCACCGATGATATACCAACGAATGATTGACAATGCTCTATGGGGTTCGTTCAGCCCAAGGGCGGTTGGAAACAGTTCTCTAAGTGGATGCGATCCGCTGAGGCAGCCGCGGAAGCTGTAAGAACAGGGGTGACCGACGGTTCTGCACCATTGTCTGAGGCTTCGACAGCTTTTCCGACCAAGTTTGAAGCTGACCGCGAGTCCTCGGTGACGCTCGACGCAGTGACCGAACTGGTGAACAGCCCTGTAGTGGATATGTTCTCCACAGGAGAAACAGATGAGTCCACGTTGGTGCCAGTGTTCGATCGGCGGTCGTTCGTGGACGATATTTGTTTCGGCTCCGAGACGTTTGACTCTTGTCTCGTCACCCTAGACCTCCTGCTCCAATGGTTTGGTGAGTGTCGAATAAGTGTGAGTTTCACGAAGAGCATTTTTGTACAAGGTCGAGTGGATTTTCTGTCGCATGAAGTGGGATTCGGGCCGATCCGAAGAAGTTGAAAATGGTGACGGAACTGCCGTTCCCGTCATCAAAGAAAGGCATGCAGTCGTTCCTCGGCGCGTTGAACTATTACAGCACATTCATACAAGATTTTGAAGTCTACGGGGCTGCCCTGTACCAACTCAAGGACGAGGACTTTACACCAGTAGGGAACCCAACCGCGGCTCACCGAAGTTTCGCGGTACTACAACAGAAGGTGGCAGACGCGCCGATACTACGGCACTTCGACCGAGCCAAAGAGGTGCACGTGACGTTATTTGCTAACGAGTGGGCTCTGAGCTTCACTCTGATGCAGTATCATGACGACAAATTACACCCGGTGCGGTTCTGGGGTCGTGTATTGAAGGATGCAGAGATGAATTATCACCCAGCCGAGAAGGAGGTGTTGGCCTTGTTGTTACTGTTGAAAGTGTGGAACACCCAGCTGGTCGGACGAACTATCCATGTCTATACACGGTTCTCGACACTGGAGTGGGTGCATAAGGCAAAGACATTGTTCGGTCGTACGACCCACTTCGCGGTCATGTTGTCCCCGTGGAATCTGAAGGTCAACCGAGTCAAGGAACGTGATTGTGCTTTCGCTCAGCTACTACAAGCTGGACTTACCAGCTTTGTTGAACTGGAAGACTCGTTAGCGCCGGTGACCCCACTGTCACGGTGATCACCGACTGCTCCAATGGACTCACACTTGCTTTACGCAAGCCTACCGAGGAATTACAATGGCGAGGTGATGTCTTTTGATGGCTCAGCCAAGACGGAGAAGAATGGCGGGTGTGGTAGTTGGTCCTGGATATTATGGAAATTACCAGAATGGACGGTAGTGACGGCTGCGAGTGCTTACCTCGAGACCACCACAGTAAGCCTCGCTGAGTACGCAGGTATGAACAATCGTGTCTTGACCGCGTTGGAGCACGGCACCGAGGATTTAATTGTGGTGGGAGACTCGAGACTCGCAATCCAGCAGTCCCTAGGGGTGATGGCCTGTCGGAAGGAAACTCTGATGGCCCAACTCAACCACCACCGAGAACTCACAGCCAAGCTTCGGTCGGTGAAATATCCCCACGTGATCCGAGTGTTCAATGCAGCTGCAGACTCTTTAGCTACAGAAGCTCTCAACAGCAAACAGTCCAGCGTGGTTTCAGCCGAAACCAGGAAAACAGAGCTCAACCGAATCGATGAAGTCATCTACGATCCTTCGCCGGAGGTCGCCACGCCATCACGTGAAGCGGTCACCGACGGTAGAGCGTCTCTCAACCTAGCTCAGACTCGTGTGGCCCGCCAAGCACCATGTAACAAATCGTTTTTCGATTTTGTGAAGGATGTGCCGGATTACATAACCGCCACGACTCTCCGACAAGAGAGAGTACAGAAGAAGCGTGTCCGGTTTGCGAATGATCCCTCGGTGATGGGCCAGGATGACACAACACGACGAGACGAAGCAGATCAGGTAGCCTCAGAGACTCAGAACGAAGCGGAAATCGAGCTACCAATGACCGAGGCAAGAGTCAGAGCACCAAATGCAAACGACGTCGACCCGGTTACCATTCAAGAAGAGCGAAGGCGGAGGATTTCCGCTGCCCAGGATGAGGATCTGAGGTGGGCAAACCTCAAGGCCGTTCTCCGAGGCGAGGAAGCTAGCCTGAGTTACAGTGCGGCGAGAGATGCATGGAAAATGACCGACAAGTTCGCGCTAAGCGAGGACGGTGTGCTGTATATTATCGGAGCGAACCGTCGGTGGACTAACGAAAACCAAGAGGAGACCAAGATGCGACTGGTGGTACCCACAACGATGATTCAGGAAGTATTACAGAGCTGCCACGACTCGTAAGAAGGTGGCCACCAAGGTATCGGTCGAACATACCACCGAGCAAAAATGGATTATTATTGGATCGGACTGTACGCAGACGTTGAGCGGCATGTGCAGTCCTGCCCAGACTGCAGCTCGAGCAAAAGTCGACCGCAGTTCAGAGGGTACTCTCCTGAGAATGTGCTAGTCGAGAGACCATTCCAGCTGGTGTCGATGGATTTCGTCATACCATTGCCGAAATCTCGGCGAGGGAATACCGCGCTGTTACTGTTTCAATGCTCGTTCAAAGGATTCGTCATGGGGAAAGCCATGTCAGATACCACCGCATTGAAAGTCGCTCAAGCGTTCGAAGAGTGTGTCTACCGAAGGTTTGGGGTGCCAACGATGATTCGCCATGACCGAGACCCTCGCTTCATGAGTGAGGTTTTCCAAGCATTCGCTGAAATGATGCAATCTCGGTCGAGGCCAAATTGAGTTATCGTCCGCAAGCAAACGGGCAGCAAGAACGATCAGTCAAGACCGTGATGCAGTCAGTGCGAGTGTATGCAGAAGACCCGTTGCAACAAGACTGGGACGAGATCGCCGAACGACTTGTCTTCGCTATCAACAACTCTCAGTACGGCACTCGGAAGGATACTCCGTTCTACCTCGTTCGTGGGTGGGATGCTCGGTCTACGCTGCGAGCAATGTCGTCGTCGCTAAAACGAGGATCCCGAGGGCAAACCGATGCAATATCATGGCGCCGAGAAGTGAACCGGCAACAAGAAATCGCATGGAAAATGGCGATGGAGTACCAGAAGGTCGAGAAGTCTCGGAGAGCCCGCGAACACAACGAGTCGCTTAACCGACGTGAAGCAGCAGCGGTACCGAGGATTCCAGCGAGTGACAGCGAGAACATAGTAGCACCGAATCGCGACGGGTCAGAAGTACCATTGGAGGTCGAAAGGCAGGGGACAACGACGGGAACGAAGCCTCGGACACCGGGCAGGAAGAGACTGGGGCGTCTCCCGAAGCTACTGAAGAAGCACCGAGGTCTCTATTTAAGCCTGGAAGAAGGGTGTGGCTCTACATGGAGCGCGTGAAACCAGCGTTGACCTGCCAAGAAGTTAGCACATCGGTGGCACGGACCGTTCTGGATCAAGAAGAAGGTTGAAGAGTTCGCGTATGAGCTAGAGCTGCCGGATCGAAGTGGTTATCGGTTCTACCCAGTGGTGCATGTCTCACGACTCAAGGCGGTGAACGAATACGGCGACCGACCGAGGAGTTGGCTGACAGCCGAGGTGACCGACGATACGAGGATCGATTTTGACGAGGAGCTGTTACCAGAAGATAGCTGGGAGCCTGACAGAGTGGCAGGCGAATACGAAGTAAGGAATCAGATGAGCTAAAAACTAGGCATCATGTACGAACTTGATGTAGAGGCACTAGCATATGCGTAGAGACTGAAGCTGACAGAGTGGCAGGCGAATACGAAGTAGAGGCTATTCTGGACGACCGAGCACCGCTAACAACGAACACCAATCGCGCGGTCAGAGAATTCAAGGTGAAGTGGATCGGCCACGACGAGCCTACCTGGGAACCAGCATCGAACTTGTCGTGCGGCGGGTTGCGCTACGACTATTTGCGGGCTCGACGCAGCGAGCGACGACTCCAAATGGTTCAGGTGGCCGACGAGGACTAGCTCGAATCGCTATCGAGGATTGAACTGCCTACGGGGTTGGTACAGCCCGTGGAAGCAGACGAACAATGATACTGTACCAGAATGGAGGTCACTGACCACTGAGCGGCCAAGTCTCCTCGGAGGCTCGGTTTGTGACAGCGAAGTGACGAGATGAACTGCCTGCGGGGATTATGCGGCCCGTAGCGTCAGATGAAGATGACTACCGCATTAAACGGCATATGTGTATATGATGTGAACGAACTCGAAATGGATTTGGATTAAGTGGAACGGTAACGAACCACGGTGCTCGGACAACGTGAGATTAGCAAGAGGGATGAACGACGAAGCACAACATCGCAAGACGAGGTTTAGATGTTGGTGGAGGAAGCTAAATCAGCCAACACGTCCAGGTTCGACGTCTGGCCAGGCACAGACCCGCCGGAGGATGTTGTAGTAGCAGCAGGGGCAGCGGAGTCCTCGGCTTGGCCTTCATCCTTTACTTCATGATCCGTTGGTCCTGGGGGAACAGCAACCGAAGCCTGAGGAACCCACGGAGCCACGATCGAACTTGGAGGCAAGGACGAGTCCACCATCATGCCCGAAACCACCTCCGCCTCGGTCATGCCACGAGGCACGAATAGCGGCACCGGAGGATTGCACGGCGCGAAAGTAGTGTTGAAGGGGTGACTGGAGGGCGCGTCCACCCAACAGTTCCGCCATAGTTGACGAGCATCCAGAGTTGCGATCTCGCCGATCCAATCCTCGGACGTCGGGGCCCACTTAATCACCTCGAACGAGTATTGAGGTAACTGGGTTCCAACAAGAACTCGGTCGGAGCTTCACGAGGTTTGCCAGCACGCTCGACGCACCACTCCCAACAGCGGTACACCATCTGCTGACGCAACCGATCCGCTCGGAGGTTCCGAGCCTTGTTGTACTTTGCCCATGCCGCTCGTAACGAGGTGACCGAGGGTCATCGCCGAGCCTCTGAGCCATGCTCCGGAGGAAAGCTTCAACAGCCGAGACATGGACCCAGTGGCGCCGTTCCCATAAGGCCAGACCGAGGTCTGTTTTCTCGGTTCGGTCGGTGGACACGCCCTGGAATTAACGCCACATCTTGACGAACCGAGCTAATCCCGTGGCACGCGTCGAAATTTTTGAGCCCGGAGGGTGCTGATCAATGGTGAAGCAGCACGGGTTCTCTGGCAACTTCGAACGCACTTGCTGCCACGGGTGATTAGGATTTAACCCAATCTGCCATGGCTAGGATGCCAGCCACCGAGCACGGGGACTCAACACCGCGAGCAAAGGGTCGACTCAGGCTGCTGTTGTGGATTTGACACCAAGCCTCTTGTGCACCCGGAGCAGTGAATCCAGGTAGCAGGTACGGGCCAGCCATCAGGGCGAGGCGCTGTGACGGTGTCCCGGGCACAGCAGGCACTGCCGGCGCGAACGTACTTGAGTCGGTTCCAGGAACCGTGGAACGCGTTTCCGTCACTTGGGTATGCGACCGTCGGAGACCCGACCGAGACCTCGGCGTATGCCCTGGGGGCAGTCGCTGGGGAGTTGAACCATCGGTAGGCCCTGCAATTGAGCCAGTAGGAGTTGATGGCACTACGATAGAAGGAACCGGAGTAGGCACCGCCACCGAGGCCACGGGTGTCGTGACCGAGGAGGTGGTCGGTACTCCACCCGACGACGGTGGAGACGCGGAGACCAGCTGCGGTCCAGGAACAGCCGGCACGCTCGGTGGAGTTGGAGTAAGCGGAGTCGAGACCGACGAAGTCAGCGGAGTCACGACCGAGGCCGTCTGCGACGACACTGGTGACGCCGGGGTCGCCGAAGTCTTGGGCGGAACTGGAGCAATAGGCGACCCCGAGGTCTGAGAGGACTCGGACGATGACGGGGAGCCGATGATGAAGTCATCGGATGCCTCCAGGGTCTCCAGTTCCCTCTGGGATCGCAAAGTAGCTAATACCGACGCGCCGCGGGTGGGCCGACCATCACGACGAGTCGGCGAGGTGATAGCTGAGGAAAACGACCCATAAGCGAGGATCGCGTCCGTCCGAGGATCGGTATCTACCTCATCGCCCGACAAGTCAATGACTTCGGCCGGGGTCGAAGGCACCGAGGGTCCGGAGGCCGGTGGAGATCCAGGCGGCGGACTCGGTGGAGACCCAGGCGGCGGACTCGGTGGAGACCCAGGCGGAGGACTCGGTGGAGACCCAGGCGGCGGACTCGGTGGAGACCCAGGCGGAGGACTCGGTGGAGACCCAGGCGGAGGACTCGGTGGAGACCCCGCAGGAGGCGGTGGCGTAAGCGACTCCGGCGATGAACTGACCGAGGAGCTCGGTGGCGACCCCGCAGGAAGCCCCGGACGCCTGGAGAGGTGATGGAGTACTGACCGAAGGCTTGGGCGCGTGTCCGCGAGCTGTGGCACCCAAACGCTTAGAGGGACGACCCAACCGCTTGCCAGTCGGAAGGGTCGACTTTGGCGGCCCCGATGGAACGTGTGGAGGATGCGTCGGCGTCGCCTGCGGCGGAAGAGCTTGTGATGCTTGCTGCCGGAGACGCTTGCGCCGCTGGGATACCGTCGGAATGAGCGGCAGGTCGTCCGAATCCTCGGAGGCATCACCCGCAGCCGACGCTGCCTGCACGGAGGGTTTCTGTACCGGGTTCGAGGCCTTAGGCTCTTGGTCACTGTCCTCCGAGCTCTCCGACGACGCACTCCGACGGCGCTTCGAAGTGATGCTCGGAGGAAAGAACCCGAGCAATTCCCAGTCGATGTCGTCCGCCGTAATACCTGAACGAGGGAAAGAAGAGCTTAGAAAGACCGTTGGGCAAGAGGAGAAGAGCAGAACTTACCAGCAGAAGCAAGCACCAACGTGTAAACATCGAGTTCGTGGAGAGCGGCGTGGCGACGAAGAATAGAGTTTGCTCGCTTCAAGCTCGCGACCTGAGCTTCGAGGGCTTGGACTTGTGGAGAAACGGCACCGACCGAGGCTTGGTCGGAAGCTTCGAGAGCAGCCCGATGCTTGGCCACCTGCTCAGTATAGGCCACCAAGCCAGCTTTGAAACGCTCACGGTCCTGGTGGAGGAGACGTTGCGTCGACGTCACCGAAGCCTCGGCCGTGGTCGCGCGAGCAGCCCAGAGTCCCCCGATGCGGTCGTGGTTGGCGATGGCCGCGTTAGCCTGACGCAGGTGCGCGGCCGCCTGTTCATGCTCGTCCTTGATAGCGATGTATGTAAGACTGACGAAGGCTATCCAGAGAGTCACGAGTACGACTCTCGTCGCTGGCAGCTTGGGTGCTGAAGCGCTCGAACTGCTCGCGTTCTCGCGTTTCTGTCTGGAGACGGTCCTCGGTGTCAGCGATCCGAGCCTTGAGTTCCCCACCTCGTTACAAAGGTCGACGACGAGCTCGGTTTCACCCGGCGGAAGTTGAGCGGGAGCCACAGCAGCATTCAGAACCTCACCGAGGTCTGTGGCTTGCTCCATCCGGCTGTCGAGCGACGAATCGACTCGCCGAGGACGCTGACGGGCCACACCAACCACGAGCTGACCCAATTGGAGGAGACGTTGCTCGACCAGAGCAGAGACCGAAGGCTCGGTCGAAGCAACGGGAGCGGGAGTGACGCCGGAGGTGTCAGTCTGACCCCGACTACAAAGACGGTGTATCGGGCGCCCAAGGGCTCGGAGACCGCCGCGGGAGTACCGCGAAGCAGGTATGCCAGGACAGGCGAAGCTTCTGGAGATGACGGAGGCGTGCGAAGCGGTGAACCTTCGGCTGCACCATCATCAGCCGGCGGAGGACCATCGGGACGTCGTGGAGTCGGCACCGAAGACTCGGCAGGGCCGGGAACGTCGGTGGGAGCATCAGCAGGCTCCGGTGGTTGTGCCTGTAGTATTGAAGGAAGATGGAAGGAAGAGTTAGAAGGAGTGCAGGATGTCGATGTGATGAAGATACCTCGTCGCCCGGAGTGATGGCCCGAAGAGCGGCGGCCGTGGCGTCGTCGAGAAGACGTGACGGATGAGCCATGATGCGAAGATGAGAAACGCCACGACGCGCACTACTGGTGGAAGCTTGCGTCGAGGCGGGGCAGTTGTGGTGTTGAGTTTTGGGACGCTCGGTCGCCAATCGGCAAGGTTGCCCCTGCTGAAAGAAAGTGACCGGCGTGCCCTGATTGGCATATTACATTCCCCGCACCACAGTGACCACGATAGTTTAGTGACCGAGGCCTCGGTCGGGTATAATAAATTCCCGGCCGAGGGTACGAACCCTCGTTTGTACCCATTTCAGTTTCGTACCCTCGGCCTTATAGAGCCGGGTACAGGATCACATACGGGGATCGGTTCACACTGGATATTTGTATTTAGATATAGGACTAGCTATAGGATTGACACAGAGGCTCTCAGAGCCATAGATCGACACAAATAAATCAGCAGTCTTCCCCCAAGTCACCAAGGGTCAAGTCCGTCTTCGGTAAGTCTAGCTAGCTTATCTTAGGGTCTGGATACGCTCGGCTTGTGGTATGCTGGTCAGCGAGCCTAAGGTACATTGAACCGAGGGTTTGTTGCTGGTCAGTCCAAGAGATTAGAGTGGCCGAGTGTTGGGAGCGACGAGGAGCGTCGTTCACCATATATTATAGTGGAACCGAGTGTTCCATACATATTTTACTACCCGCCGAGGTTTTACCTCAGCAAACCCGTATTAGGCTTGACAGCCGGTACCATTCCTTCTGATGGACTGCGGGGTTCGCGCGAAAGCGCAATATTGCATACTAGCCCTCGCTCGTGGCTAGTGGTGCAGGTTATTGGGTTGGCCTAATACAATCTAGGTGTACAGAGGGTTCACATCCAACCCGGCGTAAGGGATCGTTCCTGGTCTTCAGGTTTGATCCAACGCTCGTTGATCTGACAAGGAGAAGCGAGTGTTGTTGGTGGGGCTCATACCATTTGGTAGTAAGAATTTCTGCGTGATCCTACACGACACACGCAATAAAGACCGCTGCTGTAACACAGCTCCAGGCTGCAACTGCACATATCCTAGCTTCCGCGCTGCCGAAAATGTTGGTGGAATGTGCAGCGGAAGTTGGATCTGACCCAATTAGACACTATGCAGCGGGTCCTGTCTCGGCGGAGCAGTTACAAGCTGCAGTGAAGTTGTGCGTTGACGACAATCATTACCCGACATACAAACGGAAGTCTATCAGAGCAATTCGCAGCATTCAGGCGTACTATTAATACTTCAACGCGAACTACTATGTCGTTGGCGATGATAACGTTTGTGGCGTCAAAGTGACCGCTGGTCGTACAAAAACGAAAACTCAACAAGGAGAATACTGAACAGGATGAAATGGTCGAGAACATTCAGCTTCGTTATCTGTCGCTGCACACGGTTAAGATTTTGATAGCGTTTCGCATGAACAAAACTTGAATTCTCCGGTTTGGTCACTAGAGGAGATTGATATAATCCGCAGAAAGTTTAGGTGTGATTACAAGGCCTTCTACCAGACGGGTTGGCTATGCGCTCATGTACTGGCATGTCTCCATCTCGTTGACGGTCTCGACTTGACGGTCATGCTACGCGGGTTACCAGCGCGAAAGCCTTCTGGAAGACCACTAAAGAATAGTATTCCTCTTCAGAGAGATGGTGTACGAACCTCGCAATACCCCGTTGGAGATCTTTTACGGCGCCTAGTTGACAAACCAGCAAGTGTTCTCAACTGGAGCGTGTTGTTCGAGAAGAATATAATCGAGAGTGATGGCAACGAGTCACAACGAACTTATGTTGGCAGGATTAAATCACCCTCTTGCTCAGAGGGAAGAGATACTGGGAGGTGGCATACGAAGACAAAGATGTGGAGACAGAAATGGAAGCTGAACCTCTGGCAAGATCAATCACCTTCTCTTTCCAGATGGGGCACAACATCGTCCCCAATTAATGCACGTAGCAAACCCACTGGAGACCAACGGAGTTTTCGGTGGACGGGCATTTGAGCCACATAAGGTTAGATGTAGTGATCACTTCGGGTGCTACGAACTAGGGACCGAGTATTTTGCTTTACATACAAAAAATAAAAAATGCATCTTTCAAATGGAAAATAGCCAATTATAAATGGAAAGCATCTAAAATGAACGTAAATGAAAAACGCACCCAGTGAATACAGATAAACCTGTCATAAATGATACCTGACAAACCTGATACACTGCTATATCTGATACGAAATCGATCCACCGACTTGGTTTTAGTTAAAATGTATGGTTCTAAATCTGATACCTATCGAACCTGATATCTGATAGCCAATTTGACGGGATATGATACTACCTTGCCGGGGTTAAAGTAGTTCGTAATGGATGTCTGAGTAGTTTTCTCTTCTTGGTCGAGACAAACGTCCTCGGGCACTCGTAGCTGTAGCTTCCAAAGGTCTTTCAGCAGCTTTTCATCGAGTTCAGGGTGCTCGGGCAGCAAGATGTAGTACCGTAGTATCAGATGGTTACGATTATTACCTGCTGTTTTGCATCAAGTAGTGGTTGTAGCGTGGACTATCGATACCGTCTACTGCCAAATCTGATAGTAATGCTATACCTGATACAGCCGTTGTCCACGGATGCTATCAGGTGTGCCAGGTTAATCTGTATCAAGATAAACAAGTCAATCAACCGCACAAGCTCCAATTCGCACTCGTAAAATGTGCCAATGGGTCGACCCGATCGTTGTGATTTGAGGCGGGCGTTACCAGTCCATTTGACGTCCCTTGCAACGGATACGTGGCATTTCGGCATGCCAGCGGAGGCGATCGACGCGGACAACCACGAACTTGAGGCAGCGCGCACAGGTCACAGGCGCAAGTGTTTGCGGACGGGCGTCACGGCTATCCGGGCTTTGGTCGTCGCGGTTGTCTGTCTCGTGGCCTTTGACGTCGTAATGGTGACCAACATCTTCAGTGCAGAAGACGGCGACATTTGCACAACTAAAATGGTGAATATCAGTGCAGTCAAGTACCATTTTGATCACAAATACTACGACGAGCTCAAGGCCGTGACGGTACCAAGACCCATATTTCGAGAGGAACACGCTAAACTTTGCCACAAGAGAACACGAATCACGGCCAAGTACAATTACTGTCTCCCGATCTCGGGTCGCAAAGATGCAGAAGCCTGCAAGGCGGCCGACCGCATGGATCTACTGAAGTTGGACTCTTACAAGTCAATTTGTTACGCCAGTGTGCTGCACATGCTCTTGGTCGAAGTGTACGAGGAAATGCAAGCGACTGGGAACATCCTGTTTCTCACTTTTGGGTCTTTGCTGGGAGCCGTGCGGGACGAAGCGATGATTCCGTTCACAGAGGATGCAGATATTGGCTTCGTGGGTGACCTCGTCAAATTTGATCCGCTGCGACTCGCGCTCCGGAGGAAGGGCTATCACATCTTTCGCATGGGTATTTGGCGAGTGTGCGTTGCACCAACACATCCACTGGCTGGTCATTTGTATGATCCAAGCTTGCCTATGCGCGAGGGCTTCGACGTGCCATATGTAGATCTGTACAAGATGAAGCAGATAGACAATGGAAACTGGGATCTGCAGGAACTCAATGCCAGCAACGGCAGCATTTTGCCCAGCAAAAGGTTCAGCCGTTCTCTCAGGTGAAGATTAACGGATGTCATTCGACACGGTGCAAGATCCAGATTTCTTGTTGAAAGAGGCGTATGGCGATGACTACGTGACTCCAAAGCCACGGAGTACCATGCCTATCGAATAAAATCCTGTACGACCAAACCATAGAGGGAAGCTGCTCAGGGTCGACATCACTCCTGGGATGTATCTGGGCTTCAAGGCTTGAAGACATCAGGGGCATTAAATGGACCGTGGAATAACTTTTGCAAAGTGATCCCCATACTGTCGATGGAGTGTTCTCAGGCGTTTGTTTTGACTGTGCGTTGGGGAGATCGGCGTTTGACCGCTCTGTGCGCAAGGACATTTGGAGGTTGCGAGGGCTGTACGATGGCTGCCATGAAGTTCAAGGGAATTTGGAGAAATCAGAGGGTTGTACAACAACCGTTCAACGTGGTCGCCTCCGAAAATGTGCATCACTGATTAGTCTGCATATTTCTTCTCAGAGTGCGTTTGAACTACTGCCGCCAACATTAGATTTCTTCCAGATACGCAATGTAAAATCGATTTGATTTTTGATTCCTCAAAAGGTGATCGCCAAAAGTTACCTACCATACGTTCGAGTCTCGAGTTAGACATGGCTACATTTGGTTGAAGCTATTAGCCAATCACCGCACTTTGAAACGTGCGGCGTGGATCGCAACCTTTCAACTTGTAAAGTTCGATGGTGCTGCGTGCGCTGTGGAACATCGGCTCGGGGTTCGTGTATCGACTTCTGAACAAGCAATCGCTGAGCAAAGGCGTCTTGGGTGTGAGCCAACCGGCGGTGTGGAGAGGAAGAGCTGGTCTACTAGACTGCGACTTGAACCTGCACCTCAACAACTCGTCCTACCTCTACTCCATGGAGCTCGCCCGCTGGCACTTTTGCGCGTACGTAGAGACCCCATTGTCTTGCAAACCTTCAGTCTTATTAACTGTTGCTGTGCAGTGCAAATGGCATTCTGTGGCAGGCGATCAAGAACCGTCGCATGGTGCTCGTAGGATCACAAGCCATCAGGTTTCGCCACGCAATCGCTCCTTTCCATGCCTACGAGATCAAGACACAGGTCGTGCATTGGGACGACGACTGGATCTACATGTTGCACCAGTTCCAGGATCCCGTCACCGGCAAGCAGTTCGCAGAAGGACTCGTCCGTGGTGTAGTGATGAAAGGCCGTCGTCGGGTGTCGGCGAACAGGGTTTTCGCCGAAGTGAACGACGGCGACGCTCTTGAACCTGCCAAAGAAATGCCTGCTGTCGTCAAAGGGTTTCTGGAATGGGACGAAGCTTGCACTGCCAGCATGAGAGAAGCTGGAAAGAAAGCGGAGCAGGAACTGGAATCCAACCCATTGCCACCTACACCTGAGAAGCTTTGGGCACGCATGTGGCAAGAAATGCAAAAGTCCATGAACCGTCCGTAGCCGTGTCAAAACGCGAGAAATTAAACGAATGACACTGAAAGTGTCATTTCTCGTCAATTTTCACGTCAAACGTGGCAAATGTTGCAGTTTGTGATGGCCGACACTTGCGTTTTGGTAAAATGGTGGGGCGCATCCTGTGGAATGTGGGTGCTGGGTTAGTGCATCGAGTGATGAATAAAACCCACATCCAGCCAGGCATGGGGTTCACGTACCCGTCGGTGTGGCGTGCGCGACCAGGATTCCTGGACTGCGACATCAATCTGCATTTGAACAACGCTTCGTACCTGTCCAACATGGAACTCGCACGTTGGCACTTCATCGCGTCAGTCTAAACCTACAGCTCGCCCTACGTCCGACCATTTGTCTCACTTTCTGTTTCTGTTGCGACCGTCCAGCGTGACGGGCATTCTGGGCAACGTGGCGCGTCACCGTCGAGCGTTTCTCGTGGTCTCGCAAGCTGTGCGCTTCCGCCACCCGATCCCTCCCTTCCGACCGTACGAGATTCACTCGCAACTCGCATTTGCAGACACCGAGTGGATGTACTTCATGCACCAGTTCCAGTGCCCCACTACGACAAGTTGTACGCTGAGGGACTGTGTCGCGCCAGCTGCAGGCAAGACGGCGACGAGGTCTCGGCCGCGACGCTGTACGCCGAAGTCTTTGGCGGCGACGTCGAGACGTTGCAGATGCTGCCTAAGGTCATGCCCGACGCCGTCCAGCAGCTGCTGCAATGGGATGGTGCCACTAAAATAACGATGGAGACGCCGCTGAGGCCGCTCAACGCGAGAAGGAGACGCAAATGCCGTCGACCAGAGCACTGGCCTCGAATGATTCTAACCCAGTCAAGAAACTGTTGGCACGAGCCACGCGCTCGTGGAACTTGCCCGTGTGAACAGCACCGAACCGGATGGAAGTCACTTACCGGTACAGTAAAACCAATTTCCAGCAATAGAAACCTAATCTGCCGCGGTTTATCCGGACACCGTCCCGTCGCGGCAGAGAATGATGCTCCTTCTCGAACATACCTTCGCCGTCGCCTGTTTCAGCCCACTGGTTTTCTCGTTACGAATTCCCTCTCGCCCCTCGCGACAAGACGGAGAAAACAAGACGAAAGAACGAAGGAGGCAGATGGTTGCAGAATATTATACTTATCTCCGTCTTTAGGCTCGGTCCGCGCTGAACTGGAGCGTGCACTACGCTAAGAACGCGGCGGGACACGAGGAGACGAGCTATTAAACTACTGGAGGTGTACGGCCTCTTGCTGCTCTCGGGCCGTCCACAAATAGGAGCGCGTCTGATCTCACGAAGCTCGAAGCACAGAGCCCTAAACTTCTTTTCTAGGTGGGGAAAAATTGCACGGAACTTGACCGAACCGGAGGTCGCCGAGTAGACGCGATCACCCAAAAGTGCCCAAAAGACCCAAACGGTCCTGGGTGGTTCAGTCCAAAGAAGATGGGGTGGGTCCTTTTTCAACCCATCGCCCCGTCGCTTAGTTGATCCGCGCCACCTTGCTAGGCACCACAACGGGGTTCTCCTCCTCCAGCTTGCGCTTGCCCGCCGTCTTGAAGTTGAATTCGCACTTGTGCTCCTCCGCGTATCGATGCTTGTTGCAGAACGTGTAGTCGCAGCGGCACTTGACGGCCGTAAGTCCCACTTTCATCTTGCACTCCCAGCAGCGCCGACGGTTCTTCTGAACGGGCTTCTCGTCCTTAACTGGGGGATTCTCGACCTTCAAAGCAACAGCCTTGTCCTCACAAAAGGCTGAGGGGGCAGAGTCGACTTGGAGCGCTTCAGGCAGCTCTTTCGGTAGGTCAGCGACGCCTTTACACTCTGCAGCACAGCTGGCGGCATGTGCGAGTATCGCGGGGCTGAGGACGGCGAAGAGGCGTCCGGAGACGCGTCCACACTGGACGGGGAGGCGGCGCCGCCTGAGGCCTTGAGGCAGTCGCTGTTGCTGGGCGAAGGGGCGGACGTAGTGGCCACGACAGTGGAGGAGGCGGTGGCTGTGGGCGTCGCAGAGGCAGACGAAACGCTGGCATCGGCAGGCGCGCTGGAGGACGTGGACGTCTTGGTCACCATGGGCTCGGAGTCGGCGGAGGGCGGGGCTTCGTTAAAGACCGGAGACGAACTGCGCGCCATGGAGCGAAAGCGGAAATGAGGTCCCGTTGTGCGATGGAGGGAGGGGGAAGAAACCGCAGCTCTGGGACAGGGGAGGCAGGGACCATACAAAAACAGAGTGTAAAATCTGGCATCTGTGTAACTGCTGCGAATTATGGCGAATCGCCGCGACTCTGCGAAAAATGCTACGGCTACTAATTGGATGGGTGTGGTAGTTCTTCTATTGTACCCGACTGGTTCTGGTTCTGTTCTTCTCTTTGGTCTTTCCACCGGGTGTGTGTATACATCCGTCGGTTGCCGTAGCGCAGGAGAAATACGGAAAGTTCGTCCAGCTGGAGCGACCCGGTTTCTTCAAGATCGACCCCATACAAACGCAAGCACAACGGCCGAGCAAAGAAAATTCGGGTGGGAGCGCTCTTTTGGAAGTGGCATGGGCAACGAGTCGCGCGAAGGCCTCACTAAATTTGTGGCTGCTTTTTCAAAAGAAACGGTGGATTCAGACCTAGTATGGAGAGGGTTGCCTCCACAGCAGAGCGCCATTGCTACATAACTACGCATTTCGTCAATTGGGAAAGCGATCGCGACCATGATTTGAAAATGCGAAGTCACTTATCGCAGCTGTCCGCGCAAACAAGCGCTCGGCATGAATTGTCCGAGATTTGACCGCAGCCGTACGTGTAAAGAACTTGGCCGGCCGCAACGACAACGATGGTTCTCCAGCACACTACAGAGCGTCGCGGATGTATACGAAGATGTATACAGGTATACGAGGTCCGAGGTGCCCGAGCCCTATTGGTCGAAAGGCGTTCCATTTTAAGCCTGGCTGCAATTGCCTTCGTAGACTTCACGGGTAAAGTTCACTCGATTCATGGCACTCTCCTTAATTCGGATTCCCCATCGCTGCATTGCCCATGTGTGTTCCCAAGCGCGAGAGCGTGCAGCCGCAATGCGCCGTCTTCTTACCGGTCGGTCCCAGCTGGGCACGTGGGAGCCGCAAACGTCCTTTTCTGTGTTTTTGCGTTTTACGAGCTGAACGACGGCTGCTGATTCCTCCTCTTCTCGCCCTGCTTCACACAGATAACCTCCCCCTTCGCTCCGCAGTTGATATTCTGCATTACTGCGGCGAATACGTCCGGGGTTCCAGAGCCCCCTTCCCATGTGAACCAGCCTGTCCTGAGTCCGGAGCATATACATACACGTACACGCGTACACCTCGTCACCGAGCAGTTAGGTCAGCAACAACCGCTTCTGTGTGCACGTCGGACAAATCCAGCTTCGTCTTACCCGTCCTCACTAAGCAATCCCATCTTACAGCATTCACGCCCCATCATCCAACATGACCATCACTCCGCGTCACTATCCGCTTCAATGACCGACCACTTTCGCTCACTCATTCCGCACTCCACAAGCTCAGCAGGAAGGCGCCAGCTCCATGCGGCTCGGCCTGGAGCCTTCTTCTCCGCGCATGGCTCCACAGGGGTCTCCTACACGTCGCCCATCTCCTACGCGTTCCCATGCCTCTGCATTTTCCCCATCGACGTGGACTGCGACTCCACAGACGACTCAGTGCTTTCTCCACCATCCAACCGACCATCACTCCTGGATCTACGACCACCGCGGACGATGGACGAGAGCAGCGACGAGAGTGAGCAAAAGAACGATGAAGTCGCTGATGTCGACGCGTCGTCCGAGACGAAGCCCTCGCTCAACTTCTTCTTCAACGCAGGGGACCGATCCACGCCCAAGAAACGCAGCAGGAGCAGCTTCAGCTACAGCGACAGCCGAGCCAGCAGTATGCACAGCTCTCCGTCCAAGGACGAGCCGCATGAAATGATTTGTGCCACCCGCACGAACATTTGTGGCGAGAAGTACGGCAGATGTGAGCTGGACTTCCACGAGGACCGAGTGATGCTCACGCTCTGGAAGGCGGGTGAGAGAAGGTGGGAGGGACACGTCAAGTACGCACACATCGGGAGGTTCTGGTAAGGAGGAAAAGATGCTTTGAGAGGATTGGAGTGTGTTGGTGACTTTTTGTGGTGGTGTTGCTAGTTTCTCGCGAATGGATCGCCCGCCGTACATTTTGCTGCTGCAGATGGACAAGACCAAGGGCAGGTCGCGTCTGGCAGAGTTCTATGACTCCGTCTTTGCGAGGAGTTGCTCCGAGAACAACGCTGATGTGGTGCAGCCGCCTAGTATGTGGCCATGGCAGATTGCTGCTTGTGTTGAAGTGCAGGGTGCTGAAAGTAATGTTGTGTTTTGTGCAGAAGTGTATGGTATCGTGTTCTACTTCAATGCAGAAATGGACTACATGCGTTGCCAGAGTATGTGCGACAGCAACCCGAGATTGGCGCGGCTTTTTCAGGAAAAGTTATCGTGAGTTCGCATGGGTGGAAATATGCTGCTTGTTGGGATCTATCTAATGCTAGTTGTGATGTGCTTTGATGCAGAGAGACTGAGATACGAGACTTTTCGAAATGGGATGCAGAGCATAAGTCACGGCTTTCACGGCACGAGATGAAAAGAATTGCTGCTGTTTCTTCTACTCCTGGCGGTCGTGCATTACCTGTAGTGTCATTGCTGGGGAATAGTGCTAAACGAGCTATGGGCAGCGTGGCGCAATTTTTCCGTCCAACGTCACGGCGTTCCGTCTTAGAAGACGACGAAAGCCCCCGGTTGTTCGAGATCGTGCTGGTTCTAACAGGGCTCGGACGTTGGATCTGTCCCGTGAAAGCAATGGATTTTCGGTTCCTGATGTAGGCGAGGAAAAGACTCCAATTCAGGTTAACGATGCAGGTCCCGACAAGCGAAATTATGGATTTTCAGGCATAGCCGACAGTGTCGAAACGGGTGTTACAATGCAAAACACTCAAGATGAACCGGGTAGAAGAGATACGCCAGTGGAGACTTCACCCGCTCCTCCACTGCAGAAAGAAGAAAAAAGTGAGGAAGTGGAGAGCAAGAAGCGAGCAGCCTCAAGTCGGCGAATGGATGAACGGTTGAAACGAAAGATAATCGAAAGCCGCCGCAATGAAATACTGCTTACGTATCCCTATGACGGATCGGATACGTCTGGGCGGATATCGATCACACTCGGCGATGTGGACCGCCTCGTTCCAGGAGAGTTCCTGAACGATAATATCATCGATTTCTATCTCAGGTAAGTCTTCGTTGTGGTATCAAGAATTGCGGAGAAGGCTCTAACGTGTGACCTGCTTTGTTTGTGTACAGATTTCTCTGGCGGCATTTGGAGTCGTGGCAACAGAAGCAAATGCACTTTTTCACCTCGCATTTTTTCACGCAGCTCAATGGTACCAACGGCGCTCATGAACTCACTACTGCGGACCCTGATGAGCGATTTGCGCGAGTGGCTCGCTGGACGCAAAAGGAGACCAATCTCTTCGACAAGCGTTTTTATTTATTCCTATAAACGACAGGTACTTCTTTTGGCTTTCTCCTGCGAAACTGATACTCATTATATCTGACAGTGTTTGTGTATTGTGCTTGTGGGCGTAGTTTTCACTGGAGCATAGCTGTATTTTGCAATCCAGGCTCCGCTATTATTAAAAAGCACAGAAAAATAAGACGCCGCCGCCGAGTGGTTCCTGATGCGCACAGTGCCGTCAAGAATGAAGTTGTGGATCTGGTGGATGCTGGAGAAGGAAAATCGGCAGCAGTTAGGAACAGTGATCGCAGTTTTGAAGAGGAGGAGATTGAAGAGGAAGAGGTCCTGTCATGTCAAGAAGATCGGCAAGCAAACCCTCCCTGCCTTTTGTTTCTAGACTCTCTTCGCTGTCATCGCAAGAAAAAGTTTACAAAAATGTTGCGCAACTATCTGGAATGTGAATGGAAAGCACGATTCTCCTCCAGTGCTGTTGTTGGCATGTCAAAGCCAATGACTGCGGTGGGTGAAGAGGATATTGAAGAGGAGGAGGTTGTCGTGACGGCTTTTGATTCCGACAGCATCCATCTTGTCGAGCCCAATGTGAGTTATTGTTTCCTAAAGCTTATCGCTCTTGATGCTAAAGTCTGTGGTTGTTTTCGTATCCCCAATTAACAATTGTGCAGATCCCGCTGCAAAGTAACAGTTCAGATTGTGGGGTGTTCCTGCTCATGTATGCTGCATCGATCGTGCGGCTATTTCCTGCGGGAATGACTCGCGAAGAACTGGAGACCAACATAACCTCGACGTTATCAACGAAAATGTTCAAGGACGAGCATGTGCTGGAGTTCCGGGAATATTTACAGCAACTTATCTTCTGCCTACAGTTTCTAGAGAAAATGGGCTTCCAGAGGAGCATGTGAAGCAAGAGGAACTCGAAACGTTCACTATCGACTAGGATTGAACTGCGGAACTACGAATGGCATCACACGCTTTATAATATTACTGTGCATCGATGTTATCTTACCGGGATCAAACTATTGGTGGCGATGGGAGTAGGCGTCGAAGGCCGCGCACCATGAACTCGCGTTGGGTGGGGGCATCGACGACAAGGTCGAGCGTACGCCACCGGCAAACGATGGAAAGGCAGAGCTCGGGGGCTGGGATGGACTTCGAGTTCTTGCGTGTCGCCGACACGAACGCGTCCGTGGAGTGGCCCTCCTAATCTCTTCGATTTCACGAAGCAGGATGGCACGCCGTCGCGTCCTGTTACTGCTGTTATTGCTTGACAACATTGGGGTTTTACGGCCTGTCCACGTGATACACTCCTCCATGAAGTTGATGCCTAAGGTAGTGGAGGTGTGGTCGACTCCTTGTTGCCATATTTGACGACCTGGAAGCCACGAGAGAGCAACTCTGCGAACCCCAGTTCTGCGCAGTCCTCAATTCTGGCAACTTCAAAGCCTTCCGGGGTACTATTAATACCAGCACAACTGGTCAATCCAGACATTTCATCGTCAACCGCTTTGAACCAAGAATGGTCCAGCAAGTCTTCAGCTGAAATGCGCTCGGTATCATTTATCGTGAGCATCTTCAGCAGCACATCCTGCGCTAAGGGGCTCACCAATCGCCACTGCGCACTACAGCGGTTCAAACAGCTCATATCTCGCACGTCCACACCGGTTGGGAAATGGTCCATGCGCTGCAAAGCAGCTGCAGACTCCACACTGAATGGGAATGCGCCGAAGAGCAGCACGTACAGCACGATGCCCAGGCTGAAGACGTCAGATTTAAGTCCGTACGGACGACCACAGAGTAATTCGGGAGCTGCATATTCCATCGTGCCGCAGCTATTCTTTAGCATTGTCATTGACTGCGGGATTTCCTTCGCCAGTCCGAAGTCTGCAATCTTGACGATATTGCCGTGGATCAAAATGTTTTCTGGTTTAATATCCCGATGGAGCACACACTGGCGGTGCAGATAGGCAAGCGCCTCTACCACCTGTCGAATGATACGGCGGGCCTCTTGTTCGGGAAGGCGCTGGCGCTCAATTAAAAGATCACACAAGTCTCCGCCCTTCAAATAGTCCATGACGACGTAATGGAGGTTCTTTTCTCGCTCGTACACACCTTCAAGGCTGACCACGTTCGGGTGCGACAGAGTGCGCAGAAGTCGCTCTTCTTCTTCCAGCGCAGGGCACAGCTTGCAGCACTTTACGGCGCACAATTGGCCCGTCATACGATTCACGGCACGGTGCACGATCGAGAATGAACCTTCGCCGATCTCCTTCATCAGCAAGTATTTGGCGGAAAAGGCCTCGAACGACTTCACTTCCACCAAGCTATTCGACACCGGCACCAAGTTCGGTGCATCTGTCGACGTCCTTCCGCTCGACTGAAATTGAGAAGGAGAAGTCGTCTCAGTGTCCTCACTCTGATCTCGAGCTTGAAGGAGTGCGCGTCTGCGAGCGTCGATCATATATCGCAGAGACTCTGTCCACGCTACGTGGTCAGCTTCATTTTCTGCTTTCAAAACTATCGGCACTTCCACGGCCTTGGGTGTTTGATGACCCGCGACCTCGACGTGCTTGAGAATTAAAACCAGCGACCCAGCACCAGACGCTGTACGGTTAGGGAACGATGTTCGGTGCCTTTCTGTTCCATCCAAACCAACTTCCGCCGCCTTTGAAGATCTACTACCTCTGTTGCTCGTCGTCTGATCCTGATCCTGAACCAGCTCGGAATGGGCCGTGAAAAGCACCTCAAACATGGGCGTCTCAGTGTCCTGTGTCTTATAGCACATCAGACCGTGCTCTCGAAGGCGGAAAAACCTGCTTTTCCAGCTCTTGAGCAGTCCCGCAGCCACGGGGACGCGATGCTGGAGGTACCCTCTATAGTACCGTTTCCCGCTCTGTTGACGAGGACTCAGAACCTCTTGATAGGATAACGACTGCCTATTGTCCAGAGGTTTGGTCACGTCCAAGTGAAGCATCTCCGGCAGCTGCTGCACGGGGCGTCCCCAACTCGTCGAAGACGGAGGAACCTGCAGAACTTTTGCGTCCGTCAGCGTTGGCCCCCAACACGAAGGAGAAACAGGGCGATGTCATGCACGTGGACGTGGTGGCGCTGGACGAAGGTGAGTCCAAGTCGCTCTTCTCGGTGGACGGTGTGGGCTCCGGTTCGTGGCAAGGCCTGGACGACTGAGACGACGAAGCCATGGGTTTTATCACTTGAAATAGCGGGTCTTGTCGAGGACGCACTTGATTAACCAACACAATGATGGGCACGTGGGTCGGTCAGAAGTTAATGCGGAACGAGTGTAGGTTAACCCTTCTCCACATGCACAGGCTGTTGATGACTTGGAAGTTCTTGAAATGAAGGTTGGGCGCCACTTTCCGCAGTTGTCGTGAATGCGTGCACGATGGTACCACTGTACCACAAGCCACACACAACCCGTATCGGTATATAGAGGGTCGTGCTTTACAATTTCAAGTTAGAGGCTCTACAGATGGTATTTAGTTTGGAAGGTGATGCGCATCTCATAACTCGCCCGTCACTCGCACGAGGGTTGCAGAAATTAATGACACGAGCCACTGTCGCAATTGAGATGGACGCGTGACGTCGGGCGACGCTCCTGCCCTCCTAGAAAGCGAAGGAGGCGGCACCGGTGGTCCTCGAGCAGCTCACGAGGAAGTTCAACGTCTTCTGATAATTCCACCCGCTTCTCGCGTCGCAATCGCGGCTCTAGACGTCAAGAATCGACAAGTCGTAGCCGCAGTCGCAGTCCTGAGTGTCGCCATCGCTACAGGCGTCGTCAGAACTCACGCTCACGCTCCAGAAGTAGCCGAGACGATGCTCTTTATGGTGGTGCTTTCACCGCAAATCAGGTCGGTTTGGATCAAAAGTTACGCAGTGTTAAAAGTGTTCAATTCTCACATTTACAACGCAGGAAACGCGTGGAATTCGCCGTGTGGAGAGTGGAAAGGTAGCTGAAGGAGCCAAAGCACGACGTATTGCGCCCAATGCGTCAGTTCTCAAGTCCATCGTGCTGGGCACTGCGCGGTCGAGAGATCGCATGGACGAACGAGAACGAGCACGAGCCCAGAAGAAGCTCCAGAGTCTCAACTGTACAGCAATGACATCGACAATGTGAACATGAAGAGGTGGTTACCATTGAGAGGCAAGCGAGTCATCATTCCTGTAAGTCGTCCTATCTACCTACACGGCATGCTCCTTGGTTGGGTCCCAGCAGGTAACCAGGTACTCATCAAGAGCAGCAAGTTTCTGGATCTGTGCAGCAGTCAGCGTTACGTTTGCAGCCTCAAGGTTTGACTTCTGTCTTTCAGCGTGCACCGACTTGGGTAGCACAATGAAGTCGTTGGCCAGACTGAAGGCCACCAGCACTTGAGCTGGCGTGGCGCCCACCTCATTGGCGATTTCGAGCAGCGTCGGGTCTGTCATTTTCTTAGCTCGCGCTAGGGGCGAGTAAGCCTCGAGCAAGATTCCGTTCTCTTTGCAAAAGTTCACCAGCGACGGGCGCATGAGCCACGGATGAAGTTCGATCTGGTTCACAGCAGGCTTCACCTTGGCCGTCTTCAAGAACTTCTCGAGATGAGCTACTCCGAAGTTCGACACGCCGATGTCCTTCAGAATTCCTTGTTCTTGAAGATCCTCCAGAGCACGCCAACTTTCATCACGCGTTGCCACCTCACCGGGGCATGGAGGATGTAGAGGTCGATGTACCCGAGGTCGAGTTTCTCGTTGCTGGCCTTCGTAGTTTCAAGTGCCTTGTCGTATCCCCAATTGAAAATGGACAGCTTGCTGGTCACGAAAATCTCTTCACGAGGAATACCCGAGTCCTTGATAGCGCGACCAACGTCTGCCTCGTTATCATAGTACTGAGCAGTATCGATATGGCGGTAGCCCATTTTGAGTGCCGATAGCACGACGTTGTAAGTCTCGGGACCCGGTTCGGACTCGTACACACCTAATCCGACAACAGGGATCTTAGCTCCGCTTGGCAATTTCTTGGCCGGGATGTTCACGTTCATTATCGACGGCAGCCTGGTGCTGGAATTTTGAGGAATGAGCTATACACAGCCTGTTGATATCCTAACAAGAGATGATTGCTGGACAAGATTACGCTTTCGGAGCAACCAAGTGTTTTACGGTGGGCAATATGGCGACAGCCAAATACAAGTACCTCAAGAAAGGCTGAGCTCGGTCATACACTTACTTGTATGTGAAGACGTGAACCTGGTACCTTGGTGATCTGCGTCAGTTTGGTCAAGAAAATGGCAAGCCAATCTCCACTTCAACCAATCTTCGGGTAATCTGTCAACCAACAGCAAAGCCAATTCGTTCATAGGTACTTTCTCGAATTGTGACTTTGTCAGCTTGACATCTGCAGCTGTAAGCTTTGCCTTGAAGGCCGCCTTCTGGCGCTCGGCGTTCACTGACTTGGGCAGTGTGATGAAGTCGCTCGCCAGACTGAAGGCAATCAGCACCTGACCAGCCGTTGCTCCCACCTCGTTGGCGATGCCATTCAACGTTAGGTCCGAGAGTTTGACTGCCTTGGCCAGCGGAGAATACGCGTCGAGCAAGATGTCGTGCTCTTTGCAGTACTTGACTAGTTTCGGGCGCATTTAAGCCACGGGTGCAACTCCACCTGATTCACTGCTGACCTCGCCTTGGCAGTTTTCAACAACTTCTCCAAGTGAGTCTCATCGAAGTTAGACACACCGATGCCGTCCTAGGATTGAGCGTGTTCCAGTCCGACCCGGTGCCGAAACTTACAACGCCGTGCTATGATACAGCCCAGTACTACCAGAACGAAGGGGACGTCGGTCGTGCTATCAAGGACTCGCGATGAGGTTTTCTTGACCAGCAAGCTCTTTATTCAAAACTGGGCCCACGAAAGGTCCTGCAAACCACCAAGACCAGCAACGAGAAACTTGGTCTGGGGTATATTGACTTGTACCTCTTTCACGCATCGGGTGACGCTGCTACGCGTGAGGAGACATGGTGAGCATTGGAGGAACTTCAAGAGCAAGGTATCTTGAAGGACTCAGCTCCACTTGGTAGTTTCTTGGTCGGTATGTCTGCACTCATTGCGGTGAGAGGTGTTTCGATGCTTGAGATGCTTGTGTAGTCGAGGAGGTATTGAGAAATGACAATGAAGACGAAAGTCTCACCTGACCGTGAAGATTAGTCGGACGATTTTGCAGATGCAATCGGAGATATCGCTGACGTCACGGAATTTGGTTGACGTTGCTGTGTTTGGACTCACATCCTGTTGCCCTGAGACGCAAGACACTCGGGTGCTTCAGGGGTCCTGCGATAATATACTATGTAGTATTTAATACTAGTACTTCAACTACGAACAAGAGTATGGATCGTTTTCAGCTTACAGAGCTACCCGATGTTGCTCTGATACTGAACAAAACCAGCGTGAAGACAGCCACTGCATCGCTGACACTTACACTGCGTGGTCCTTGATCGGGTCCCATCCCGTGACGAGGTACTCGTCCAAAGCTGCAAGTTTCGCAATTTGTTCCGGCGTCAGCTTGATGTTAGCAGCATCCAGGTTGGCCTTCTGACGCTCCTCATGCACAGACTTAGGCAGGGTGATAAAGTCGTTGGCCAGACTGAAGGCGACCAAAACTTGAGCAGCTGTGGCCCCCACCTCGGTCGCCACCTCATTCAGCGTCGTGTCCGAGAGCTTCACAGCCCTAGCCAGCGGAGAGTAAGCCTCCAGCAAAATGCCATTCTCCTTGCAGTACTTGACGAGCGACGTACGCGTCAACCACGGGTGCAGTTCCACTTGGTTCACTGCAGGCTTCACCTTGGCTGTCTTTAACAGCTTTTCGAGATGATCCTCTCCAAAGTTCGACACACCAATATCCTTCAGGATACCTTGCTGCTGGAGCACCTCAAGAGCGATCCAGGTCTCGTCACGCGTGGCAGCGTCAGCCGGTGCATGCAGCAGGTACAGGTCAATATACCCAAGCCCAAGCTTCTCGTTGCTGGCCTTGGTGGTGGCCAAAGCCTTTTCGTAGCCCCAATTGTTGATGAACAATTTGCTCGTGATGAAAACTTCTTCGCGAGGAACGCCCGAGTCCTTCACCGCACGGCCGACGTCCGCTTCGTTCTCGTAATACTGAGCAGTGTCAATGTGGCGGTAGCCGAGTTTCAACGCAGATAATACGGCGTTGTACGTCTCCGGTCCAGGCTCCGACTGATACACACCCAACCCGACGACGGGGATTTTTGCTCCACTGGGCAGCGTTTTGGTTGGGATACTTGCACTCATTGAGCTTGGACGTGCGCAATCGCTGGAAGATCGAGGACTGATAGAAGTCTCACATAACCCCTGGCGATTTGTAAACGTCACTGGTGACGTTACATGGTTGACCGTCTATTCTGGTCGAGTGTCATTGGCTTTCGTTCCGGTTTGCTGTCTCAAGCAGAATCCACCATCACTACCGCGTCATGCAGAATGAGAGAAAGAACGATATGTATTGAGGTTTAGCTCGGTTGCCAACACTTCCTGCTTGAAGACAAGGATTGTCGGTGAAAATGCAAAGATCAATCAAATGGACCTCCTTGTCACCTCTTCATTTACACAGCGTGGTCCCTAGTTGGGTCCCAGCCCACCACCAGATATTCGTCCAGAGCTGCGAGCTTCGCGACTTGATCCGGGGTCAGCTTGACGTTCGCTCCATCCAGGTTGATCTTCTGACGCTCAGCATTCACTGACTTTGGTAGCGTGATGAAGTCGTTGGCCAAGCTGAATGCCACAAGCACCTGGGCAGGAGTAGCCCCCACCACATTTGCGATGTCCAAAAGTGTGGAGTCCTCCAATTTGCGAGCTCTGGCCAGTGGTGAGTAAGCCTGCAGGAGAATGTCATGCTCCTTGCAGTACTTGACCAGCGTCGGACGCATCATCCACGGATGAAGCTCCACTTGGTTCACCGAAGGTTTGACCCTCGCTGTTTTCATGAACTTCTCCAGGTGAGCCTCACTGAAGTTAGAGACGCCAATGTCTTTCAGGATACCTTGTTCTTGGAGCTCTTCGAGAGCACGCCAAGACTCATCACGCGTCGAGACATCACCCGGCGCATGGAGCAGGTACAGGTCGATGTATCCGAGTCCGAGCTTCTCGTTGCTCTCCTTGGTGGCTTGCAAAGCCTTTTCGTATCCCCAGTTGGTGATGAACAGCTTGGTGGTCACAAAAACCTCTTCACGGGGAATGCCGGAGTCGCGAACGGCACGACCGACATCAGCTTCGTTCTCGTAGTACTGAGCCGTATCGATGTGGCGGTAGCCCAGCTTCAGCGCCGATAGCACTGCGTTGTAGGTTTCAGCACCGGGTTCCGAGAGGTACACGCCCAAACCGAGCATTGGGATCTCAGCACCGCTAGGTAGTTTCTTGGTAGGGATAGTTGCGCTCATCGTTGGAGCTTGATGAAATCGTAGAAGACGCGGTGCTTGAGAGGAAGCTGGAATATTGGGGAATGACATATCGATCGCGACCAGCTTGGACTTGGTTGTTGCTGGAAGATCAACGTGCGTAATCTACCGAAGTCGAGTGACTTTGCTAACGCACGGGAGCACTTTGAGCGATCCACTTCATCGGTGACACTAAAGACTTGCTATCTCTCAGTGCGTAAACGAAATACGTCCTTGGGGTCTTTGATCACGCACGAAAAGTACTTCAACGTCGGGATTTCACGCGGTATTCAAGTATTTGCATTCATTCCGTTGAAACAGTCAAAATTGTACAGCATAAAATTAGTTGATGGTGGTTTTGCCATTCGAGTTGGTCGATGGCTGTGCCAAAGCGGAGGGCGCGTTCACGTTTGCGAATCGATGAAAATTCTGGCAATCCTCGTACTTCAAGTAGTAGTAAAGCTCTTCTCCCGTCACACAAGCTACAATGTTTTTCTGTTGCCTGCCTCGGTAAATCCCGTCCCCACTCCTCAAACTCAAAACTACAATTGGTAGTTGAAAGTGTCTTACACTCCCTTCACTTGCAGACATGCCCCATCTCGAGTTTGGCGACAAAATTGTGTTGCCACCGGTGCGCTACTTCCTTTCAATTGAATACATGCTTCTATTCAGCTGACTTGAGTCATTTCAGAAAGTTTTCCTTGAGGTGCAGTGTCTGAAGATCCCCACGCCGTTGCTCTTCATGGTATGCAGTGCACAATCATCGGTGGTAAAAGTACATTGACGATGCATATTGCGTACTATGCAGGTTCGAGCTGCAGACCAACTAGAAGGGAGTTTGGATCCATGCAGTCGTCAATACTGTTCCGTCCAGGAGTTTAGTGCTCCCGATGGACAAGTTTTTCTGCCCTATTGGCTCATGCAAAGCCTCCACTTGCCTGAAGGCGGCTCAGTTGTAGTAACAAGTGTTGTCAATATTCCTCGCGTCATCTACTGTCGCTTGCAACCCGAGTCTACAATCTTTCTGGATCTTGCCGCAGAAATTGGTCCAAAGGTAAGGAGGATCTTCATCTACACCTGAACTTTTATTGGGTTTGATACTGAATAGACTTGTGCTAGCTGTTGATGGAGACAGCGATGCGAAGATACTCAGTATTGAGTTTGAACTCGACCATTGTGATTGAGTACGGCAATGTACGGTACTACGTCCGAGTAGCAGAGCTCAAACCAACCGCGGTGGTTAGTTTATGCGGCGATGTCGACTTGGAGATGGACTTCATGCCCCCAGAGGTGCGTTTGAGATGTCAGAAAGAGTACTTTACTTCAAATAATTAACGATGGCAGCGTATCGCTATCGTTAGGGTCTGATCCAATGCGGCCGTCGACAGGAAAATCAACACCATCAAATGAAATTGCTTATGTGCAGCCTGCTACTCCAGATTTAAGCTGCATGACCTTTGACAAACCAGACAATTCAACCTCAGCAACGGGATACGGGAGAAGGTTAAGGGATGGTGGATATGTGGAAAGCATAATAGTTGATGCGTCAGTCACAGCGGCAGAAAAAGAAAAACCTGCCCGCAAAATTCAAATCAGTGACTTGCAGAAAGCACAAAAAGTGTTCGAGACAAGCAGCTGAAACCAGTTTGTACTGATGCAGTAGCTGCAACTGCAGACTCGTCAGCACTTGCTGCACAACTCCGTTATGCTCAAGGATCTTTTCAAAACCTGGATATACTCTCGGCACAGCTCAACCTCCAGTGTGCGAAACTCCGACGATTGATACAGTTGAACAAGCGTGTGCAAGTAATTGCCGATCGAACGGTTCGAGTGATGAGCGGACTATTCAATACGAACCAAGCTGCCAGACAAGTATTCAAACATGCGAATTGTGTTTGGCTGATGTTTCCTCGATGAATATGGAGCTTCATACTCTGCGTTGCGCCAAATATCCGGCTTATCACAAGGTGCGCTTCGTTAACAAATCCTGCCCACGTACGGCTTTGGTGGCTTACAATGCATTTTGTGTGAAGTTCGAGTGCTCCATTTGTCACGAAAATGTTTTACATGTAAATGAAACTCAACACCAGCACTGCTCGGACTGCATGATCCTGTGTGAAAGCAACGAGGCATTGGCTGACCACCAGCAGCAGGAGCACACAGTATCTTGCAAGTGCACATTTTGTGGTGAATTATTCACGCGTGCAAAATTACAGGACCACGTCGACAATAATCGATGCGAGCACGCTTTGGTGCCTGTACGTTCTGATCAAGATTACCCGTATCCTATTTGCTTTGATGCATTAATCGACCCGTGAATGCAGTGCTTGTTGTGTGCGTTAGCTTTCAAGAAGAAGGATATGAAGCAGCATTCTGTCGTGTGCTCCAGTCGAACCGAGCGTTGTGATGTAGGCGAATATTTCTCTGCGTGCTAAACGTCTGTGATGGTTGCTAACTCGGCTTTTGTTGCAGGGTGCAAAACTTACATCAAAATTACGGAATTTGACTCACATCGAGGTCAGTGCGAGTCATTGAATTCGCTACAAGATGCTGCAGCTTCGGGGTCTGACGTAAGCTTCAAGGAGATCACCACGCATCCACCTCAAAGAGCCAAAGCCTCGAACCAGATTGGTGTCGAGTGTGCGTACTGCTTGCAAGGAGACTTCGGCAGTATCGCGGCTGTGGAACATCATGTTATGCACGATTGCCGGATCGCAACGTCGTTCGAGTTGTTTCCAACTGCAGGCAACAATCAGGACGAACCAGACCAACCCCAAACAGCAACTTCCGATGATACTGGAGACCTATCCAACGTCGAAATCTCTCGTCCTCTTCTTGCTCAAGGACGCATGCGGCGCAAAGGAGACATCAGTGCTTTGCATAAATCGCCATCTTCTCGATCGGTAGTAACCCCATCCAGCATCTCCAACCAAACGCCTGTTTCCAGACGTACCTCTACCGGACCGGCAGGGCTGTTGCCAGCCTCCCGACTACCGCAAAAAGCAGGAAAACTACGAAAACCCAAGCCCAGGCCCAGGCCGAATCCACAGCTACGTTCACTACCCCAACGAACCCCAAAACCAGTCGAAGGTCCTGCAACCAACAAGAGCGAGAAAAACAAAATTTCAGGGTCAGCTGATCTGTGCATCTCCAATACTGGAGGCACAGTGCACCACTTTGAACCTCCACCTCTTTCTCAAGCCAACAATCGATCCCAAAGACGCCCAGGCCGACTTGACAAGCTACAATAACCATTGCACCACGTCACAGATTTCAGGGTTACACGTTGAAGTGCTCAAAAGGTTACGCTCTCAATACCCACCAATAGCATTTTTCCGTCTTTCCTATTCGTCGAAATTCATTTTTGGCGGGAGAGCCGTCACCCCTCCACCACAGCATACCCAACCGCAGTCCAACATCCTCATGCCGTCCGTCCCGCCATCTTTTCGCGCCAAAATCCCACCAATCTCCTCCAGCCAGCAACCAGTCGGCAATTTGCCTCGTTTCCGCCCCTTCCTCCCTCAATTAAGCGAACATGTTCGAGGCGCGACTACCGCAGGGCCGCATCGTGAAGCTCATCGTGGAGGCCATGAAGGACCTCATCTCCGAGGGCAACATCGACTGCACCAAGTCGGGCCTGGCGCTGCAGTCCATGGACGGCTCCCACGTGTCGCTCGTGTCGCTGCTGCTGCGTGCCGAGGGCTTCGAGCACTACCGCTGCGACCGCAACATCTCGCTGGGCGTGCAGACGGCGTCGCTGTCCAAGATCCTCAAGTGCTCGGGCAACGATGACGCGCTGTCGCTGTCCGCCGAGGACAACGGCGACGCGCTCAACATCATGTTCGAGGCCACCTGTACGTTATTTGCCACATTTTCTTATTTGCTGCCACAAATAAGAAGGCGCTGCGACATGTGCGTGTACTAATAGTAGTTGTTTATGGCAGCTGGCGACCGCGTCTCCGATTTTTCGCTCAAGTTGATGGACATTGACAGCGAACACTTGGGCATCCCAGGCACGGAATATGTGGCCACGGTGCGCCTGCCCGCGGGCGAGTTCCAGCGCATCTGTCGCGACCTGCAGACCATGGGAGACACGTGCACCATCGCCGTTGGCAAGGAGGGCGTCAAGTTCTCCGTCTCGGGCGACCTGGGCGCCGGCAACATCACCCTCAAGAACAACACGGCCGCCGAGAAGGAGAGCGACCGCGTCATCATCACCATGGAGGAGCCCGTGGAGCTCACGTTCGCGCTCCGGTATTTAAATATGTTCGCCAAGGCCACGCCCCTCTCGGAGACCGTGACGCTCAGCATGTCACCCGGCATTCCCGTGGTCGTCGAGTACGCCATCGGAGACATGGGCTACATGCGCTTCTACCTCGCGCCCAAGGTCGAGGAGGACGACTAAGCAGGGGTTGTAGGTGCCTCGGTTAGAACCGGGTGATTGCTTTTTGTTTGCATAGAAGTCTGCAGGCTTGGAGCGCTGCACTGTTAGGAGCAGCCACAGAATCATGATTCGGAATAAATTCGCAACAAGCTTTATTTCCCAGCGTTGAAGTGGAGTGTGTTTTCATGTTACTCAGCTACCTATTGCAATTGCTGCACTGCGGGCTACTCGCGTCTTGCAGAAGCAATTCAGCTTCTCAATCCTTGAGAGTTCTCTTGGCAAAAGTTGTGATGTTATCGTTCGTGTCCTGTGACTGAGAGCTTGAATTTCAGCGCTTTCATGTTCAACGTGAGTTACTTGCTCCACGACTGGAGGTTCGAGTACGTGACGTAGAAGAAGGTGAGCAAACCCGACGATCACGAACGAATCTACGATCTTGTCCATCCACGAAGCATTGGGGCTCAACTTGAGGTGGAACAACGGCGGGTAGACCAAGCTCAGCGGTACTGTTGTACAATGAAAACAATGTTAGACTCGGGGTGGATTGACAAATAATGGATATGATGCCCTTACCACAGCAGAACGCGCCAACAATTGAGACGAAAAGGTCGAGACGGTCCTGGCCAAAGTACGCGATGCAGATAGTAGCGAGCACAGCCACAGCACGGAAGCAGTTCTTGGCCACTTTCTGGCCGGAAGCACGTTTGGGAAGCCCAGCATCTCCTCCATAATCTTCACGGCGGGGAACAGGAACAGAGGATACGACAGAAGTTGTGCAAATGCGTAGCCGAACTGCACCGAACTTGACCAGCCATTGCGCGGCAGGCTAGAAGTGACCATCGGAGTAATACTGCCGCCGAAAGTAACGTAGTTGACACCGGCAAAGAACGAGTAGAAAAAGAGCAGCCCCACCACCGTCCACGATAGCAAGCGTGGGAAGCGTTTCTGGCGAGCCTGGTTGAGTGAGCTCTGCGTAGGCAGCACCAGACCGATGCCCTCAAACGTAAAGATCGAAGTACCGATGAAAACGGGGTAGTCCTGCTGGTTGAAAAGCACCACATCCTTAGCCGGGCCCTCGGTAGCAAGTAGCCAAAAGCTGTTGCCAAGGATGAAGGCAAGCCCATACAGAATAATCACATCTGCGATGAGGTTGCTGATGGAGAAGTAGCTGATGTACCGGATCCAAGACAGCGGGATGTACACCGCGATCTGCAGCAGAATGAGTAAGGACGTATCCACGTCGTAACCCCAAAACTGCAGCACCTCCGACAAGTTTTGCGCCACAAAAATCACGTAGGTGCAGCAAAAGCCAGCCTGCATCATGATGATAGAGACCTGCACCATTCGACGACCCCAAGATCCGTAAGCCTTAAACCCGACGTGGCCGTACGTGCCACCGACCAGTTCACGACACTGCAGCAACCTCAGCATTGCATACAATGTGAGCGCCGCGACAAACGTCAAACAGAGCGGCGAGAAGAGGATACCTCCACTACGGAATCCATCGGGCAAGAACAAAATACCCGTTCCCACAAACGACTTGAGCAGCGTCAGCAGTGCGTGCCACAAAGTCGTCGTCTTATCACTGTCCTTGGACTTCGGTGGGGCAGACTCCGTCTTGATGAGCCCAGTCCTCTCGGATGGGGTTCCCAATCTGCAAAGCACACAAATGTCCACAAATAATGAGTCAACCACTGCAACTGCTTTTCTTCCTGCTCAGCTGCCGCCAACTCACTCTTTCGTGGGGGTGCGTCGATACGTAGGCAGACGCAGCGGCGGCGTCATCAACAAGCTCTGGGCGCGCTCCTCCACGCTCATCTCGTCGTACTCGTCATTGTCCTGACTCAAAATGCTGCCGATGAACGGATCGTAGACGCTGTTGATGCGGTCGATGATCTGGTCACGCAGCGCTGTAGACACAGCGGGTCTGGGCGTCGTCTGCAGGTGGTGGCGTCGGAACCCGCCTGGCACTGCGATGTCGAAGGCCTTGGGCGTCGTGGATTCTGAAAACCCAGGTTCGGACTCACGGCGGCCCGTGATCTGAGGTGACGAAGAGCGCATGGCCTTCTGCAGGTCCCTGACGGAGTCTGCCATAGTTTAGTCGATTGCGACGCGAGTTCTTGATGGGGAGACGCGACTTGCACGACGACGTAGAGTGCAAGACGATGAGTGTTGGGCGAGGGCGATGCAGATGCAGACGCTTGGCTTAGTCTCTCTCTTCCACGCAAGAAGGCAAATGGTATAGTGGCCGGTGGTGGAGCTGCACGAACAATTGCGAACGCATCCCCGTCACCATAACGGTCAAAAACTAGTTGGCAAAACCTGCTATTTTAGATACAACCGGTATTATACTGAGTTACACATTCAATTTTAAATGCAAACACCCGTTAGCTATGATAACCCGGTCGAATCGAATTGAGTAAAGAGATCTACTTCCGCGTTCTGACGACGCTGACGTCGCTTCGCATGCAGAGACAGGCGAATGCTCAAGAATGTTGTCCACACCGCGTTACGTACAAAACACTAAATCCGCTATAAGAACAAGACCAATAAATACCTGACCACAATCCGACATGGATGCGCTCGGTGCCTACGCGTCCAGCGACGACGAGGCGGCCGCGCGCGCGACGTCTCCACGCTCCACGGACTCTCCAGCATTCACTCTTCCTACCGTCAACTCTGCGCCTTTTGTGGCGCTCTCTGACAGCCAGGAACAGGCCAACAAGGCAGCCTTCCTAGCAGCCGCCAGTCAGTCCCAATTGGCTGTAAATCTGCCCGTGGAGTCGACACTGGCACCCTATGTAGGCCCCCAGGGTTAACAACTCAGCACTGGCCCTCGTGAACCCTCTACGTACTGGAAGCGGCAGGGAAGTGGTTACGGGCGTCGTGGAGCAGGCGGACATGGAAGATCTGAGCTTCGAGGCGCAGTACCACACGAACAACCAGACTTTGAGCCGTAACAGCACCAGAACTAGGATTAAGGAGCTCCACCAGTGGCTCCACCACTCCCTGGTGAGATTGTGGAGGACTCTGTCGCTCCTCAAGGCGAGGACAACGTGTTTACTCGCCGCAACGCCAAGAAGAGGAAGAACCAGACGCTTTCGAAGGAACGAGCTGCCGCCGAGGAGTTTGGAAACGAAGCTACCGATGGAGTGTGGGCTCCGTACATTGAGAAGGACAACAAGTTGACAGACGCTGAGATGGGGACCATGACCGAGCAGCAGAAGGCGCTGAGAGAGCAACACCAAGAAGCCAAGAGACGCAAGGCCGAAGCCAAGGAAGAGGTGGACGACGAAATGGACTTTGACAGGATGGTGGAGAAGAAGACGGGCCACTTGCTGCCGCCGAGACTCAAGGCGGGACAGGAAGCTTTGGAGGGCAAGTCCACGTTCATGGGAGACCAAGAGTACGACTACCAGGGACGCGCGTGGGTGGAACCCCGCGCACAATCAAGCCCGACGATGGAGACCACCAGGTTTTCCTGCCCAAGAAGTGCGTTCACAAGTGGACTGGACACACCAAGGGCGTGCAGGCGATCGAGCTGTTCCCGCGTTACGGCCACTTACTGCTTTCGGGCAGTATGGACCACACGGTGCGAATTTGGGACGTCTACAACGAACGCAAGTGTCAGCGCGTGTATGAGGGTCACTCAGGTGCCGTGCGCGGCATTAACTTCAGCAACGACGGACGGCAGTTCTTGAGCTGCAGCTTCGATCGGTTTATCCAGTTGTGGGACACGGAAACAGGGCAGGCGGTGCATTCGTTTACGACTCGCCGTGTGCCATACTGCGTCAAGTTCTACCCGTTGGATAACACGAACTTTGTGGTAGGCGACTCGAACAACATGATAGTGCAGTTCGATACCCGATCAGGCGAGATCGTGCAGGAGTACAACCACCACTTGCAGGCGGTCAACTCGGTGACGTTCGTGGATGACAACAAGCGCTTCGTGAGTACGTCCGACGACAAGAAGCTGCTTGTCTGGGAGTGGGGCATCCCCGTGCCCATCAAGTACATTTCAGAGCCGACCATGCACGCGATGCCGGCCGTCACGCCACATCCGAGCGGCGGCTTCTTCGCCGGGCAGTCGCTGAACAACCAGATCGACGTGTACTCGGCTCGTGACAAGTTCAAACTCAACCGCAAGAAGGTGTTCAGGGGCCACCAGAACGCCGGGTACGCGTGCCAGATTGGCTTTTCGCCGAACGGCCAGTACGTCATGTCGGGCGACGGCGAGGGCAAGCTGGTCTTCTGGGACTGGAAGACGACCAAGATGATCAAGCTGCGCGCGCACGACCGAGGCCCGACCATGGGGCCTTGTGGCATCCGCTCGAGCCCAGCAAGGTGGTTTCGTGCGGCTGGGACGGCCTCATCAAGTACTGGGATTAGAGCAGAGCAGGCAGGCTGTAGGAACAGACAATTCAATTCACAAGCATATCTGTTGATGACGTTATCGTCGTGTTGGTCACCACTGACGTGACATCGAAAATCACCATAAATTTTGCTTCTATAGTATAGATGGCGTTTTCTTGTTGATGTGTCCAGCCGACGAGAGACGGTAAAGCGTGTTCTATTATTCGGGGCTAACATGGAAATTGTGCTGCACCCAAAGCGCTCGCTCTCTAACTGATCCTACGGTGGCGAGCGGGTCTTGGAACGGATATCCACGATGTGTAGGGGGCTACGTGACAACGGACAGACACGGAGTGCTTGGGACGATGAAGAAAGTGTCGGTCTTGTCAGTCTCCCATTTGGTTTTGTGTAGTTGGGTATCTCTCCGTCTTTTCACAGGACGTACCCTGCTTGGGTGTGCGTCTGGACCACTGGAGTTTGCAGCATGGCCGCTTCAAGGATGAAGTCGATCTCCTCCGCAGACATGGGCAGCGGGTCGAAGTCGCTCAGCATGGCTGCAAAGTTGGAGCACTCTGCTTCGGGATACGCCTGATACTGCGTGGGCACCACTGGGCCGAAGCAGTGGAAGTCCATGGGGTCCACTGCTTGTGGCATTGTAGGACCCGACACAGAGCAAGGGAGCCGCCATCGGCCATCGTCTTACGACTACGTCGCCTCTTGAGGGAGCGACCTTCTTTGACCGATGAGCGCAGTCCCCGTTTGCGTCGAGCGATCTTCTCGCGGTATTTCTGGGCGTGGGTCATGGTCTGGCGGGTGGTGCGCGAGCCCACGTGGGCCGCGATCTCCTTCCACGGACCGGACGGGAAGAGCTCGAGGCCTTCCAAGAATCGGTTGTGCTCCTCGGCCGTCCAGGCCCGACCGTTGGTGTTGGTTGGAGACATTTTCTCTCCGTCCGACAAGGAGTTGGAAGGTGACGGTGGGAACTCCGACGGCAGTCGGATGAGCTCGCCACTGCCTGAATGGTTGGGCTTGAACAATTGGCTCTTGACGTCTGCGGTGATGGCCATTGGGTTTGCAGTTTTTTAGTCGACGTTGGCTGAGCGACGCAAAATGGGGAATGAACTTGTTTACCCCGCGAGAAAAGCGGAGATGCATGCTTTTGAGGTGAGACGGAGTCAAAGTCTCCACGCTCTCTATTATAGCCACACAGACGGTGAAGTCTTGCTGGTCAGAGCGTAAACGGACTTCCGCAGAAAATCCAACCTCGGATTTTGCAACGCTAACGCATAGTGAAACGAAGACACTCGACCGTGGAAGGAATGTCAGCCGAGAAGTCGCTGCCGCCTGGGTCGACCGGTCCAGCGTGAAGCTATTGACCAGAATCCAGCGTTGCCCCACCGATTCCGTCATGAGACTGCCACCGTCCACGGTTAATTTCTTCCGGAGGGGCCAGTAACTGGCCCAGTTGGGCCCAGCGTCGCTGGCGTTGTGGCTCGTGCGTAGAGGCTCGTCATGGTGCTGCAATTTGTTTCGCCGCAGTCTCTCGTTAATCGGTAACACGCTGGACGGATCAGCAGGCGGACTTGCAGCTGTTGCAACGGCAGAACTCTTGCCGGTAGTCGCCATTGTTGCCATTGGCAACTTGCCAATGCTGGCAACAATACTGCAGACAGCGGTAGCACCGCATAATAAGGTCTGTAGCGGCCTCCTCTAGAACTTCTAGAAGAGAGCACAAGGTGTCGATATTATAACTACGTGTTATCGTGTGATCGTGGTGGATCTTCACTCCTCTCGTCTCGTTTAGCGTTGGCTTCTGGGTTTTGAGTCAATACTTTTGAGCCTTCAACCAACGAGCACCACACAATCGCGTGGCATTCAACTGCCGCAATGAATTCTCACGAGTGGCTCTGCGTTGGCGGTCTTTGCTCGAGCACAAATCCTGTGCGAGCTGAAGTTGACGGAAATCCTCACTCACTGCATGTTGAAGTTGGAGCCAGTGTCCGTGCTGACTTGCACTGTCAACTGTCAACACGGTCAGCAGAATCCTACAGTTTTGACTTGCCCAATGCCGCTGCGGTGCCAGGGCGGTACGTTACTTCTTTATGATAAGACTCGCTTTCGAGATTTTTGCTCGAGTACTGCCGACACTTTCGCACAGCAAAACAAACGAGCACTAACGTCTCGGAATCCTTCGCTTGCTCGCTTCATGCCCCCAAGTACTACAGTGTGCTACATACTTACTGGTACATGCATTTCTTAACGATAGAAACCCTTTAGCGCTTCAAGCTGTCGTCGCTCGCCGTCCTCAAACTTTCATGAAATTGGCTGCGAACTGTCGTCCGACGCTGTCGGACGGTCCCAAACACGGCCAAACCGATTACTGGTAACGTTAGTAGCTAGATACCAAGTAACTTAGTTGGTATCTCGTAGTCGTGGCTGCGATTCTGCTTCAGCATCGACGCCGACCACATCAGGCACGGAGTTCTGACGGCCATCGAGGAAATCCCACAACTCGTCTGGACCGAGCCAACTGCCGTCATGCACCACCGAAACACCGGCGTCGATCTCCAGTGGTTCTAGTGCCGCGTCAAGTTGTTGGCTCAGGGGTCGACACGCCCGACGCCTGCTCCAACCATTACGCTGTCGAGTGTTCGAGCGTTGCTGCCCACATTGACCGCTGCATTGATGGCGTGAAGACTCTGTGTAGGAATAAGACCAGCCGCGCGCTCGAGTCCTTGCGCGAGGCCAGTATTCACGCCCAGCGCTTCCCGCGGCGACTGGACTCTCGGTGATACTTGTTGTGGTCCTGTACTCTCCTCCACCCGATTTGCAGCATGTACGTCATCTGCTGCATCAACTGCAGCCGCCGTCCGCATTCGTTTGGTGGAGGAGGTTGCGCGGGACTCGTGGTCGACACGACGCGAACACTCGGGAGGAGTCTGCAGCCCCGACTTGCGGCGCTTGATCTTTTGGCGATACTTCTGGCCATGACTCATGGTCTGGCGCGCGTCGCGCGTGCCGACAACCCCAGCGATCTTCTTCCACGGACCCGCCTTGAACAGCTCCATGCCGAGCAGAAAGCGCTCGTGCTCGTCGTCGGTCCAGCGCTCACCCTTGGTCGATTCCGGAGTCGCGTTCGAACGCAGACCTGTCACCTGCAGCGGGGTCGTCGAAAGCGGCGCTGGTTGACCCACTGTGAGGCCATGCGAGCTTCTCACAGTTGAGTTGAGGACACTTGCCGCCGAACCAACAATTGCGTTGGATCGGCATGGGATGCAGATGAGGTTATTGGTCTCGTCGTCGAGGAACTCCTGTTGAACGCTGGTTGTGATGGTCATCGATTGGTGGAGAAGTAGATCTGTGTTGCTGAGACCCTGGCTCAAGTCAAAGATAAATGTGCCTGCACCTCGAATAGTTTCAAGTGCTCAGCTCGTGGTTTTTCAGAAATGGTGGACGCCATGCTAGACTCTTGGCGTGATCTTGTCTGGAGCCCCACGAGTGCGATGCCAAGTAGCTGAGCTCAACTCGTGGATTACCGATTCATCAGAGCAATGCACATGTGCGCCCTCGATGTGGACTTGTGCAGGATTATTGTTGCCTTTTTCGCCTTTCGATAGTCGAAATTGGATTCTCATCGAAAAATATCCAGATTCCCCAAACTCGAGAGCTGATATTAATACCCTTGTGAAATTAATATGATACCGATTATAGTTTCTTAGCGTTTCATTCAAATAATGCAAACTGAAATTATAAAGGATCTGCGTTGAATGATGATGTGGCGAAGTTTTAGGCTCAGATAACGAAGATGTGTCCGTACGAGACGCTGTTGCCGGTAAGTTTGCCCATGAAAATACACCACAGGCGAAGAATGTTGCTGCTTTGTTTTCAAGTGGCAAGCATAGTATCGGTTGACCATTAACACTGCACGTTTAGAACCTTAAACTGCCCCCATTGCACAAAAAAATCTGCATTGCTCTGATCTCCTGCACTATTACGGTGGGGCAACTCGTTTTTGCTGTTCTCGTCGCAAAGGGCAATGGATACTGTGAAAAAAATACAAAGGGACACGATGGCTTCATTCAAAAGTGGCAAGCGGTCACGCTCCGCCCATTAGCGCTGCTCACCAAACCAAATCCAGCGTTGTCTGTCCAACTGAGGGTAAGCAAAGCGGCTCCACGCATTGTCTAAGCTAACCATCACTCACTGTTAGTGTGACGAACACCGCGGCATGTACTACATGTAGTATGTTTTTGCTCGATGCGAACAGGACCCCACCAATGAAACACGATCACCTTTCCGGTGAAGCACTGTGCGCTTTCCAGCGTGGTGAGAGCACTGGCAAAAGCCCTATCAGCTTACTTAGCGCACGAGTGAAACGCATTGATGAACGCTAGCCTACGCGACACACTCACGACCAAATAGCTCCCTATCTTTCGGGAGGACAGACTACTTGACCATCACTCATCGATTTGTTCCGTGTCCGACAGCGCGGCGGCACATTGGGCACGTAGTGCTGCACTGGAGCCAGTGGATGATGCAGTCCTCGTGGAACACGTGCGCACACGGCAGACTCGCCATCGCCTTGCCTCCGTCACCGCTCAGCTTGCTGTCACTCAGACAAATGCAGCATTGACCTGCTTTACCCGTGGTCGTCTCAACGTTCCCCAGAGCCAGCACAGTCCTCGTCAACCTCGTTTCGACTTCCTTCCGCTTGGGCGGAATCTGCAGGAACCGCTCAATCTCAATCAACAGCGTCCGGAGACACTCGAGGTCGGCAGTATTTCCATCTCTGTTAACCCTCAACAGTACGTCAAGAAGCGTGTACGCAGTCAGCAACACGCGCGTATAGTCCATAAGTCTGCGTCGTCTTTCGTGGATAATGGCACTCGTGTCGCAGCGGACGTGCTTCCGTGGGAACTCGGACCTCGCCGCCTGTTGCAGAACCTCGACCACCGCTTCAAACGGTTCGCCCTTCCTTTTGCACTCCATTTCCCACTGACTTTTCCTTCTTCGTAGCTTCTGATGCAGTGCGTGGAAGTCTGAGTATCTCTTGTGCAGCTTCCATTCCTCTTTGGTGGAGCTTTTAACGGCACTTCGCAACTTGAAAACGTATTGCGTGTAGGGCGCCGTCATGTCCTGATTGTCGAAAATGGTCGTGGGTTTGGCCGCGATCTTCACTGTCGCGACTTCCGCACATCGCGCCTTGAGCAGTCGACGCAAATTCGACATCCTCCTTAGCCGGAAAATACAGAAGTGCCGGTGAGATTCCGATTAGCGCTGCTCTCAACCAATGAATGAGCTCGATTTTAATTTTGACCAATAAATTCACTTTGCTAACAAACGCTGTCCAAATGTAGCCATCTACAGGACGATAGACGCTCCGTCCAGACAGAAGTCGTTGTTGAAGTTGTTGAAGCCATAGGCATGCTGCTCCTCCATGAAGAGAGTGGGGTCGTACACCTCCAAAACAGCTTGGAAGGCGGCGTCCAACTCACTCATCTGCACTTTGTCGAACCAGTTGCTCTCCAGTGGTTCCATTCGCGAGACGTCCACCGCTGTGGGTGACTTACCAGCAATGGGGACGTCGGTGCGTCCTCCTTAGCAGTGATCAGGAGGCCGCAGTAGACGTCCGAAGTAGCGGGAACCGGTTGCCTTGACGACGTCAGCAGTCCTCGACGACGACGTTGGATCTTCTGGCGGTACTTTTGTGCATGCGTCATGGTCTGACGCGGTGTGCGGGTGCCTACAAAGGCAGCCACCGCCTTCCAGGGCCCGGACGGGTAACGCTCCAGTCCTTGTAGGAACCGGTCGTGCTCGTCCGTGGTCCAGGAAGGCCGTGGCGGTGCGGAGATTCGGCCTTGAGCTTGGACTTGGTGGCCTGTGCCTTTTTGGTTGGCGCCTTCTTCTTCTTCTTGGGGGCGTCGGGCGGACGCGTGAGCGGCAGACGGATGAGCTGCGGACTCTCGACCTGCTCGTGCGGTTGTGTCAGGAACAGCTCACCGCGGATGCGTGTGGAAATGGTCATGCTTTGAGCTTCGAGGGAGGTTGGTGGTAGCGCTCGAGGGGAAGTTCCGGAATGGCAGCTTGAGCTTGGTTTCCGCCTGTGTCGATGATGCAGACGACGGTCGTCCAGGGGTCGTCACGACCCCCTGGAGGATGCGCCCTGTTGGCCGTTCGAAGACAACGTCGAGGCGATACGTCCACGAGGACCGGACCTATTGTGGCTCAAAGCGTCGGTAGTCAGCTAATGACGTGTTACGGGCGGGGTGTGGGACCGCCACCCTCGTACGAATTCGAGCGGGTGGATTTGCGACTAGCACTTTGTTGAGCCTGAACGATGTCAGAACTGAGACCTGATACAGCGCCGATCACAGATCGGCACCAGTGGTGAATCACCACTGGTGATTAAGCACGATAATACATGTACCAGCGTTTGAGCAAGGCCGCTCGCTTCGCTTTTCGTTCATGTAGACGGCATAGGCCGCGTGAGGGGCACTGCGGCATGGCCTCCTCAGTGGACATGGAATGACTCATGCCGCAGTTGACACGCAAAGCATCGTTTTACGGAGCCGTCACTTTGCCGAGACGCGTCTTTGTTATTATAATGTATACCTGCATGAACGAGCCTCTGTGGAGCTTCCTTGGTGTCCTGGAGCCCAGCGCGCGGTGAAAATCAAGCGCGTGGTGACAAAGATGGCATTCCTTCACACATCCTCGAAATAATTTGAGTCGAATGCTGCATGCTGATTCTGAAATTCACCTCCTTTCGTCACCTTCAAAAACACAGACCAAGCGTGCTTTGCTGCACTATCGAATGCAGCTTCGAAGCTCGAAGCCCCTCAAGTTACTTACGAGAATTCTATCCAGGTCGAGTGAGGGCTTGGGTCGGCGTGCATCATCACCAATTCATGTGCGCGTTGGCGTCCACGGCCGCAGTAATTTCAAGTGTGTTAGCAAAGCCCAGCCGGAATGGAACGGCGACCAAGTCGCGACCATTGCTCACGGCGGTCACGCTCACGACTCGGTACTTGTCAACCACCGCATCGCGTCAGCCCATTTTAGCGTGCGTTCAATAACTGCACGAAACCACTTCCCGATAGACCATGAAGACCGTACTGCTGCGAGAGATCGACGTGCAGGTGGCGCGCGTGAACCCGCACGGAGAATGCTCACCGTCACCTGAATACGTGTTCGCCATCCGCCCGCGGTCGCGTAGTCATGAGCCGCTGGCAATTCGTCGACAGGACTTGGATCATGCCTCGACGCTGGAAAGAGACAACGTGCCGGTGGTGCACGAGGTCTCTCGCACCTACAGCGAGTGCCGCTCGCTGTACCGTGACCTGCAACATCTAACGGACTGCAGGAACGTACGGGCGTGTTGCTGCGCGCTGGGATCGTGTCCGTTCTGGTCGCTCTTTGCCGTGCTGGCCAGCATCGAGTTCCCCAAGCGCACTCTGTTCAACCACCAGTCCAAGAGCGTTTTCGCGCAGAGGACGCAGGCGCTAGATGCGCTAATGCGTACGATTCTCGCGGTGCTACGGACTAACTACCGCATCCGCCACTTCCGCTGCTACCAAGCTCCGCTCGGTGCCGCCCACGTGTGCAAGGTGCTAGTAGCACTGTGTCTGTTCCTACAGCTGGACAGCTCGAGTGTGGAACAGCGGCTGCTTGAGGGTGGCGAGCGCCTTGCGTACAAGCTCAACCTGCAAGGTTGGCAGTCCGACCGCCCCAATCTCTACTTTCGCTGCGAGGACAAGAAGAAGTACCGCGACGTCGGCGCCGTGCAGCAGCGCAAATCGGTTGACATGCAGTTGCGCCAGTCGCTGCTCATATCCGACGACGACGACTGCAAAGATCCGACGACCATCATGTCGGACGACGACGACGACCAGCGGAGCTCGCTGCTGCTCGTCTGGAGCTGAAGAAAACTATGAACTGCATGTATATAGGAACCCAACACGGAAGCTAGAGCAATCCGTGGCTGGAATTGACCCCACATTCGACAATCAAATACGTCCAGACTTTCATCGATGGCACTCGGTGGAATGTCTGGCAGCAGTGCAGGGATCCCCACCATTAGCTGGGACCATCCGGTGGACATGGTCGTCGCAACGCAGAGATGACAGGGCGAGCGCGTTCACAGCGGAAAAGCAGCAGCAGCGCATATGCAATCTCGAGCGGTGCGAGCGTTCACCAGAGCAGTTGTGGCAGCAAGCACAGCAGGCGCGATCGCGACGGCCTTCTGGCTACTGAATCGAATCCTGGACGCTAAAGAACTCCAGTGCATTGAGGAGTACGATAACGCGAACGACGAAAGCTGTGAAGATGACGACAGCTATCAGCAGCTTGATACAGACACGAGCTTCGCCAGCTTGCCCGTCGTGTCCGAGTCCGACGACGAGTCGGAAGATGACACCGTGGGCTACACCGACGACTACTTCACAGCCCCTTACGACATCTGCATGCTCTCCGTTAGCGTACAGACACAAGTGGATCCACTTCAAGATGTTCCGCCCGTCGGTAAGAGCGACTGCAGACTCTGCAGGGCTGCAGGGACCATGGACTCCACCGGTACCTGCCAAGATCTACTGGTAGACGGGAAAGTGCGGGCTTTGTCGTTCTCGGAGACGGACAGCAGCAGCGATGGAAGCGTGCTGTCTTTTGCCAGTGAATTTGGGGATGGATATGACGAAGAGGCACTGCAACAGCGGCCTCGGGCGTGCTCGCGGACGGAGCAGTGGCTGTACGTGCGGCTGTAGCCATCTTGCCTTTCTCACACGTCGCAGAGGAGACAAGTCAATGCGGGTTAAATAAAATGATTACGGACTTGAGTTTAAGCCAATAGGAGTTGAGTTAACCTTTAATTGGACCAATGAGGTTCAACGAATGAAAAGTCGGAAATACAGTGACTCGATTTTTGTAACGGACGTAATCATTCCTCGAGGTCAACATCTATAATAGCTCATCATTCTCCGATTTGCCTTCAACTGCCACAATGTCCGCTTTCAAGCCGCGCCAAGTGGCCAAGAGCTTCCAAGCTATTGAGGTGAGCGATGGAGCTGGAGCTCACGTGCGTCGTTCGCTCGGCTCTCCTCGCCTGCACAATTTCGACCCGTTCCTGCTGCTGGACGAGTTCAACGTCGGTCTGCCCGGAGGATTCCCGGATCATCCGCATCGAGGCTTCGAGACTGTCACGTACGTGTTGCCCACGTCCAAAGGCGGCATGCGTCACGAAGATTTCATGGAGAATTCAGGTGAGCTCCGACCGGGAGATTTGCAGTGGATGACTCCCGGCAGAGGCATCATGCACGCCGAGATGCCATCAAGCAAGGAGCCCGCACACGGCCTGCAGCTCTGGATTAACCTGCCCAAGGAGAAGAAGATGATCAAGCCACGCTACCAGGAAATTAGCAGGAGACGGTACCTCACGCGTTCAATCCTGACAGAAGCGTGGAGGCGATCGTGTTTGCTGGCGAGGTCTTCGGTTACAAGGGACCTGTCGAGACGGAAGCTCATGTCACGTACGTTCACTTCCTACTCAAGCCGGGTGCAAAGATGGAGTACGCGATTCCAGCCAGTCATAACGTCTTCGTGTATGGCGTGTCGGGATCGGGTAAATGTGCGGATACGGATGTTCAAGCACACGAGGCTATTGCAATGGAGAAGGAGGGAGACGGTGTGCTGTTGACATGTGCAAAGGAGGAAAATCTTGAGGTAGTTGTGATGACAGGTGAACCTCTGAACGAACCAGTGTTTCAGTACGGCCCTTTTGTGATGTCCTCGAGCGAAGACATCCAACAAACGCTAAGAGACTTCGACCTGCGCACGAATGGGTTCGAAGATGCACATGGCTGGAGATCGGAGATCGCTCCACGTCGTCGGAATCGTTAGAATAGCGAGAGAGCGATTTTGCGTGAGCAGATGAGCACTTGTACCGATAATTTTTTCGAAGTGTGTATCGATCTCCTACTTTTCACTTTTGTTCTCTGCCCTTGCTTCCCAGCTCTTACATTTGAAGTATTTCCCCGGTTCTTCATCGAAATAATGAGACCCCATAAAACCTCTCAAACACGATCTTTTTGTGCTGTATCCATACTGGGAACCAATTCGGAATATTCATGTATTATTTCGATTGCTGCAATCGACCAGAAGTGCTCGTCGTCCGAGGCAGGCGCCTGCTTCTCGTTGAGGTGATCCATCGATCCAACCAACTAAATGACGTAGTCGGAGAAAGAGGGCGACGGTGTTCGCTTCCAAGGATGACAAACTGAAGATATCACAGTGGACGAGCTGCTCAACGAGCCAGGGGTGTAGCACGAACACGATCCGTTTACCATGAACAAGGTCGAGGATCAAGAATGGTCTTGGGAACGCTCGCACGGAGATGTACGAACCGAGAGGCATCAGATTTTGTCGTCAGAATGAATTCTTTTTGGCAGTCGCTTGTGGCAACATGTTCACGAGGTCGTCCACGTGGCGTTCTCCATCCAACGCAATTCTTCTCAATCAGAGAATCAAGTTGTCGTGCCGGTGGTGGAAAGCGCCTCCAGTCTCGAGTCTCACCAGTATGATTGCGCGTACCACCAAAACGAGTGACGTGGCAATCTGCCCATCCCCGCTCTTCATACAAACCCCAAGTCTACCAAAAAGAGACGCATCACACGCTTGCATAATCATACCCTCTTGCCCAATCAGCGCACAGGTCTCAATTGCACGGTGGTCATGCGCATCAAAAACTCAACTGCCGACGTTGTCACCTTCCTTCCAAGCTCCAAAGCTGCTCATTCTCGCTTTTGCCTTCTAGTGCACAAACGTCCGCCACCACGAGCTCCCTCAAGTCCATTTCCAAGATGTTCACGCCCCGACTCATCGCCAAGAAGTTCGTGGCTCGCGAACAGGGCGAAGGCGCCGGTGCCCGCGTACATCGCTCCATTGGCACCACTCGCCTGCGCAACCTGGACCCGTTCCTCATGCTGGACGAATTCAACGTCGGTCTCCCTGGAGGCTTCCCCGACCACCCGCACCGCGGCTTCGAGACGGTCACGTACGTGCTGCCCACATCCAAGGGCCACATGCTCCACGAGGACTTCCTGGGCAACAAAGGAGAGCTTCGTCCTGGTGACCTGCAGTGGATGACTCCAGGCAGAGGCATCATGCACGCAGAGATGCCCAAGAGTGAAGTGCCAGCCCACGGTCTGCAGCTCTGGATTAATCTGCCCAGCAAGGACCGCATGGTGGACCCCAAGTACCAGGAGATCAGTCGCGAGTCGGTGCCTCACGCGTTCAACGACGACAAGAGCATCGAGGCCATTGTGTTCGCTGGTGAAGTGTTCGGCAAGCGTGGACCAATTGAGACGTCGGCACCTGTCACCTACGTGCACTTCATGCTCAACGCGGGCGCGAAGCTCGAGTACCCCATCCCAGAGAGCCACCACGTCTTCGTGTACGCCGTGACGGGTACCGGCAAGTGCGTGGAGCACTCGATCCAGCCCCACGAAGCCATCGTGATGGAGATGAAGGGCGACGGCGTCTTGCTGCAGGCTGACGAGAACGACAAGCTCGAGGTGATCGTCATGACCGGCCAGCCTTTGGAGGAGCCAGTGGTGCAGTACGGCCCGTTCGTCATGAGCACCGGAGACGAAATTCAGCAAACGTGGGAGGACTTCCAGTACGCAAAGAACGGCTTCGAGAACGCGCACTCGTGGGCCTCGGAGATCGGCAAACGCCGTCGTTAAGCGGTGAGGGCCGAGAGTACAATTCCTGTGAAAAGGAGTCGACACGCGTAACTTCAGGAGTTTGGTGGTTATCACCAGCTCTCTCTATATTGTATGCTAGGCTAACAGAAGAATTCAATACGCTTGAAAACATCATATTGTGTCGTTGTTTCGTGGAGTTATCGTTTAAATGGAGCACTTCCTGCCATCGTTAGCTTCGGGTTGGAGCTCCAAGTGATCGGACAGGATCGGAGCAACCGATGCAGCTCGCAATCGTTCAGAGGTGGAACAAATATTACCTGGTAAAGCGAGAGTTGGAAGTGCGATTGCCAAAGCTAAGCTGGTAGCTGCTTTCTGACTTGGTGGATCACTTTTAGTTGGCATCGTCTTCTCTTCAGATTGACCACCACTGGTAGTATTCACTGCAAGATCAGACTGCTGCCGTTTGATCTCGCTGTCACGTATCGCTTTCCGTATCCTGTTGGTCATACGGCGACGAACTCGAAACATTCGGAAGGTCGATTGAATAATGATAGCCTTACGGTGTCGAAAGGCATATCCACGCATGGCCAACTCGTCCACTTTTTCCTGGACAGTCAGACTTTCCAGTGGCAGAACTCTCATTGTGAGCACAAGCAGCAGGTCTGTGAATCGAATCATATTCGGCGGACACGCCAAGTTGGAGTTTGCGCTAACATTTACGCTGCCATTGAGACCGTCGTAGCTGCCGAGACCGAGTCGTACACGATACGCTAATTCAGCGAGACGCGCCTCAATGTCGTGAAAAGTTTCGCGTCGTCTTTGATGCACAGCGTTGGAGAGGGCAGTCCACTCCTCGGGAGTCGTGTCTTCAGTAACCAGGTTATCAACCATAGCCTTGTGGTTGCCCAGTCCTAGTGGTGGTTCTAGTTTCGTGAGCAATGTCAGCAAATGTTTCCTATGTACTAGCCCCAATGCATCCGTATCAAAGTCACTCCAAATCATCTGAAAGCGCTGGAGATTCTCGGCTTGGAAACCCAAAAGCTGCTCGTTGTCGTTTGTTCTCGCTGACATGAGGACGTATGTATCAACCATCGTAGCTGCATAGAGGTTTTGCAAAATCAACACGACCAAGACGTAGAAGAAGTTGTAAAAGAGACCACTGATCACTGGAGACCCGCAGTCACTCGTGTAACTTCCTGATGTTGACGAACGACCCGAGAGTACACACTGAGGTGGTTCGACACTGGATGCCAAGTAAGTCGCGTACCAGTCTTCACCAGCTGCAAACTTGACAAACGCAGCGTAGGCCATTGGGAACGTCGTCAGGTTCAGATTCCCATTTAGCCCACTAGCCCAGCGAGTGAGCGAAAACACTTGCACGCCCACAATCGCAAAGACGAATAGAACGTAACCAAGCAATAGCGTCACCTTTAGTGTAAGTTGAACGCTTGCTAGCAAAGTTCGGAACAGTGTACGAAGAGCACGAGACCGCTCAAGCACCAGCGAAAGATGCTTGAAATCAAATGCACGAGTCATCCCCAAGACGAGCAGCACGGGAGAGTCCGATAAAAGCGGCCCTACCAGCATAATGAAGGCTGTGCCGCTATTGAACGTCCTCCAGGTGAAACCTTTCATGAGAAAATCTTTCCACCCAACAGCAGCAACACGAAGCACGGCATCGAATGCGTAGATCAACGAGAAAATGTAGTGAAACCACCATACACCTACAGAGACATCGTCGGTGTTCGCGTGGCGAATCGGAGATCGGTACCAGGCCAGCAGAGATGTATGCAGTATCACCACCGAGCTGATAAATCCACGAAACGAGCGCTTTTGCATATACACTTGAGCAAGTTGCATGAACCGGCTCGTAGGTAGTGGATACTTTGGTCGCATCGCTACAATTGCCTGCTTTTTCCTCAGCCAGATGAGCTGGAGATTCGTGAGTAGTAGTGTTCCATTGTAGCATCGGAAATTGTTCATGAGAATACCCGCGAAGACCTTCAACAGGTAGAATCTCGTGAAGAAGAGGAACGCTACGAAAAAACCGGCAAAATATGTCGATGCAATGGCGGACGCTTGGTGTTCGCTGTTTGCGTCGGTGTCATCTACGAAATCCATGGCAATGTTCACGACTGGTAGCCAGCCTTTCATTGAGATCAAGAAGAGAATGGAAGACATGGCACCCGTGATGTTGTCGAAGTGTAGACCTGAGAGGTTGCCCCACACTCGAGGTGTCAAAATGCCCGTGGCGTTGTTCCAAAGACCCCACGCATTCTTCAGGGGTGTCGACGGATGGATCACTGCAATACGCGAATCGACCACCAAAGATTTGCATCCCTAGCGTCGCGAAAGAGTAAAAGAGGAAAACTGAAAGCACGACGCAGTAGAATATTGGTCTCGCAGACTGCTTCAGAGCCTCGGTGATGACTCGGAAGGTTCTCACTCGATAAAACACACGGATAGGACCGAAAGCGCGTCCCAGTCGGAATAATGAAATCATCGTTGAGTGTGGCAATAACAACAACAGCGAGCATGCCATCAGCACCATCATATTGATTTGGTTCCACGTATTTGAGAGATAACTCTTTGGGGTGAAGAAGAATCCGCGTGATATGACTTTCAGGGCAAACTCAAAGAAAAGCACGAAAGCGTACACCACGTCACTCAGCGTCGTGAGTTCCTGAATCAACGATGAGTACAACGGGGATTGCACTGTCAACATGATGGTCCGAATCACAATTGCAGCGAAGATATACTTTTCAGTCTCCTTCTCAAGCCGGCGTGCTTTCAGTCGTACCCAGGACTGCGGTGGAAACAAGAACAACGATACGTCTGCCATGAGCCAATGCCCATCAAAGAACTGCCTCACGTAACCCGTAGTGCCTCCTGTTGAAGTCCAACCAGTCCACTCGTCTGGAGCTGTAGTATCCGTCGGACTTTCGGGACCTAAAGCAGGAACAATTGTAGCCGCTGCCGTTGTTGCACCAGGATTTGTATCGTCAATTGGTGTTACAGTTGCCTGGTTTTTGTGCTTTCCATGCGGTACAGGACCTTCTAGTTGAATATACTTGCGGTCATGTTGAGTTCGTGTTGTACCATAGTAGCCCTTCAGTTTCAGAAAATCGGATGTCGGTAAAACATTAAACAATCGCGCCTTGAATGCTTCGGAGGCTGAGAGAGCTCGTTGTGCACGTTTCTTCGCACTGCCGGGCAAACTCACGTTCATGACGTCACCCTGGTACAGGTTGCTGAATTCCTCTACGAACGTATACATGTCGAAGAGATGGATACGCTGCATAGCGAACATCCGATCTTGAAACAATTCACTCAGCGTTTTCCTTCGTTCATCGCCTTTCATGGCGAAATTTCGTAGTAGAACGACCAGCATAAAGTTTAGTGCGAGGAACCTACACAATACGACGTACGTAAGGTAATACAGCAACGCGACTCCAAAAGAGCTGGCCTGAAGTGATGCATGAAAAATTGGCCACACGCTCCCGCCATTCGAGAACTTGAACAAAGTCAGCATACTGTCGCTAAAAGTGTTGAAGTGCGACTGCATTGTCAACGGGAAGTTGCCTCCAAACAAGTTCATTCCAACCACTGCAAACACGCTGTTCAGAAGTACGTGGAATGCGATGGAACTCAGGAAAGCGGGGACACTGGCCAGAATCGCATCGAGTACCAGTAACAACTTGTTGTTTTGCCGTACCACACGGAATGGTCGAACCAGTCGAAACAATCGGAGTACGAATATTCCACGCGCGTAGCTGTCGCTGTAGAGAAGAACAGAGAATGTCAGCAGTAGAAACTCTACACATGCAATGACGAGGAGCACAAAGTCCAATCGATTCCAAGGGTTTTGCAAATAGCCGACAAGGCCTCCAGCAGCGGCTGCAATGATCACGAACTCTGTCCCGTATACGAGCATGAGAAAGTTCTCAATCATGTACAGACGAGAAGCGTAGCTGTCACTCATCCCGTGATACTCTAGCGCAAACAGGACCGAGTTGAAAAACACCACGAGGTTCATGATGTGCTCGAAGGCCAGCGATTCAGCAATTGAAGAAATCCTATCCATCACTTGACTTCCTGGTTCCAGTAAAAGAATATTCGCTCTTGCCGCAGTCTGCACCAGCTAAGAAACGTGCCGTCCGATCTCGTAAAGAGAGGTGACCTCAATAACCACTCCTTGAATTGCGCTCTGTAGATTTGCCACTTGGCATCAAGAACCTGCATCACGTCTGGAAATGCTTCGGTTCCTTTCGGGAACTGTACCCGCGGCTTTTTCAAGTACTTCTCCATTCTCCTCTCTTGTTCAGCTATCTTAGCAGCTCGAACGATCGATACGGTTATGTAGCTGCCTCGCACGATCCCTACGAACAGCGAGAGGATCATGTAGCTTACGAACACTATTAGACCGATGAAGTAGATGATGGAGAAGTAAGATGACGCTTGTTGTGCTCCATCGAGCGATGGCCCGAATCCAGAACGAAGCGTTATCAAAAACTGTAAGAAATGAAGCCTGGAAGGAGTGGAAGCCTGTGTAGCCTCGATCAGGAGGCGCCATTGCTACACACTCCATATTGGATTTACACCCCGACATCTTATCATCGATTCGGCAGAAGTGAACTGGTGTCTCGGAGACATACGTTTTTGTCTCGCCTACAGACATTGGAGCGATAAAACTATCTGAATCGGCTTGTATCGCGCAGCGATGTGAGAGTGAGTCGTTGAAGAGATACATTCCCAGGATCGCAAACAGAAACAGGTAGTAGCAATAACAGAGCACTGCATTCCCAGCCATGGGTAGTGACACCAAGAAGGTCTCCATCGTTTCTTGAAAACTCTTCCAGCGCTTGAAAATCCTCATGCCTCGGAAAACACGAAGCGAAAGCAGGTTGAATCCTGCTAATGACGAAAAAGGCAGCGCAGCTAACCAACTGATCATCACTGCACAAAGGTCGAAAGCGTCCCATTTGCTCCGTAGCAGCGGCAGAAGTCCTTCCAACCCGATTCCTTTGCATATTTGCTCCACGGTGAGAAATACCAGTAGCAAATATTCCAGAATGGTCATACCAAACCTCGCCACTTCTTCGATATCGTCGTCTTTAGTATTCGAAATGTACCGAAACGAACGCCACCCCACGGAAGTCATACTGCCGACCACCGCTATCAGCACTGCCAGTTCAAAAGATGGGTGTGCAACAATTTGATAGCACCGAGTCGGTAATCCATTCGGCAACTCAATATCGTCGAAACTCTCAGTATCCTCTGATCCACGGATGCCTGCTTGTTGTCGAAAGAAGGCACGTGCAATATCCCGCGTCTGCTCGTCTTCGAACTCAACATCAAAAGCTTCTACCAGGTTTAAGCTTCTCGCTTCTGCTGCTTCTGATGCTGAAGCTGACGATATTTGTGTGGTTGAAGGCGGTTCTGGTGACGAAGGCGCAACTGGGGTCTTTGTGCTTGGAAACACAGCGATAAGCACTTGTCATCGTTCGCAGGCAGTTCGTCGGTCGTCAAAAACTTGATTGTGCGCACAAAATTCGTCGTTTGACGCCCAGTTCTCACAGTCTTGACGTCTGTCAGCACGATGCTAACACTGTCCATTGTCAATCTGGCGAGTAGCGATGGAGGCAGCAAGTGCTGCAGCGGCAGAGTTTTGGGCTGCCACACCAGCGTCACTTTGTCTTCCAGCAATTTCAAGCCACCGTTCGTCGGCTCCCCGCGTGCTCCATGCAGTCGAGCGCGTACATTTCCGTCCCGAAGACTGTCTCGGAAGACGTTGAGATCTCTTTCGTCGTCCAAAGTGGCTTCAGTCTCGGCAGCGTCGCTCATGGTCTGAACAGATTAGTGCAATGGCTTTCTACGCTCTCACTCACACGTGTAGCTGTGACGCATGCGAGGCTTACCCGTTGCAGACTCAACTAAATTTAACGTTGAGCTTGGCAGAACTGCCGTTTTGGTGAGGCAGAGTGATGGTCACTTTGTTGCCTTTTTCAGAGTGATTGTCGCTGAAGTTATAGCAGAACTAGAGTTTCGGCAGTCAACAAGTGAGGCCTCCGCGTATGCCAACTGGTTGAAGCTTTGCAGATTTACAGGTTGATGATTTGGTCGGAGTTGCTGTATTTTCAGTCTGGCATTTGCTGTACTTGACCTGCGCTCACACGAAACCCCCGTTCTTCCAAATGTGGAGGAGGCAATTGACTTGTGGAGACGATGACCAAGCGACGGAAGCAGCGAAGTTTCCATGCGTCTGCATCTCCGTCTGAGCGTATAATTCACGGGTGGGAGTGGGCACATGCTGCGCTTTGGACTGAAGACAAAAATGCAGCGTTCGGATGTCAGACACTATTATTTTCTACCGTGACGCTGACAGTGGAGACATCGGCTCGTATCAGTGGTTGTTCACTGGGAAAAGCGGCACCATTTCACGAAAACGAATGCCAAAAGATGGCGCAATACCTGTAACCAAGATTCGAGAACGATTTTTACAGTTAGCAGGTCGATCAAGTGAGAGGATAGCTGTTGTGAATTTTCTGGATGGAACACGAAAGTTAGTTGGGATGGAAGAGTTTGAGGAAGTTTTACAAACTCTTGATTCTGGAAGGCGAGGTGTTTCTTCATTGAGTAAGAAGGTTGAAGGGCTTCAAGCTTTTATTCCGTCCAGTGGAGGCGAGGAGAGTCGTATTCAAGTGGATTTTGAAGTTTCGAGAGATGAAAGATCCGCTTTACCGGACATCAGAATCGAGCGTCACAGAGGTTACTTGAATGACCGATCGAAGCCCATCGAACCGGCCTCGCGACTGCTCTCGGCAAGTGCTTACAAGGAAGTGGAGAATGCAGCATCAACGGTTGTGAACTTTTTGTCGAGAACAGGAGACGCGCAAGTTGCTGCAGCCACTCTTGAGTTTGTGAATGATGCCAGTCAGATTTTCTGGTTGACGCATATCGGACATGTGGAGCTTCGGGAACCCGATGGAAGACGACCACTATTGCAGAAGAAGTCGTCGCTTCCAAATCTGCAGGTCGAGAATGCTGCAAAAAGCGACATTTCTACAGCAAAGTGTCGAGGAGAGTTTTGCCAGACCCTTTGGCATCATTGTCTGGATTATTGAGGTTAATTGAGATGACAAGGAAGCAAAGCAACAATTTGGACGATGATCATCTCGATCGAGCAGTTTTGGAAGATACCGGTGAGCGATACAAGATGGGGAACAACAATCTACTTCTTGCTCATGCAGAGACTGAGTTTTTGAAGCATTCGTCGAATCTTTCATCTTCGCAGACGTTTGCCTTGCAATGGCAAGAAGCTGACAACGTGTTCCGTATGGAGATTGGTCGATCGAATCCAACTCAGTTCTACAAGCAAATGCTTGTGTGCGCGAACTGCCATCGAGTGTATTCAGAAATCAATAAACTCCGCGATATAGGCTTCCAAGCGCCTCAGTCTGTCCAGGAGAAGAGCAGAGCTTACGTGGAAACTGAGGTAGAAACTAGGTTTGACGGTGACGAAGATGAATCAAGTGATCCCTATGATAAACTATTCCTTGAAGAGCTCGCGAGACAATCTGCTGCCATCGATCGGAAAGCGGAAGAACACTCACATCAAATACCTGACGCCGGTAAAAAACGATCTTCAAATGGCCCTGAGCAGGATGAAAGCATGGAGCGTCCTACAAGCGGGTTGAGTAGCTCACGAGAACGATCCGTGCTACCTTCGTTGCAATCTACGCTTCCAGAACCGAAGTTCAAGAAAAAAGTGGTCACAACGATCATGGTTCCTTAGCAACCGATGGACGTAGCAACCAACAATCGACAGCTAATCTAACTCCTCAAACTACGGGTGAAGGCAAGCATTTTGCAGAAAGAGTGACTAGCTTGGAGATCGAACTATCCCAAACTAAACAAAAGCTAGCAGGAGTCGAAGCGCGGAGAAGCAAACTGGAGCAAGAGATTTTACAAACACGAACTCAATGCACAGCAATGCTTCGTGAAAAAGACGATCACTATCGAAAACAGCTACTGGAGTTGGAGTACAACTTCCACTCAAAACAGAGCAAAGTAAAGCAGAACACTAGTGACAGCAGCTCAGCAGATGAAATCACGCGCCTCATCGAGACGATCGACTCGTTAAATCTCCAACTAGATCAAGCTAACCGAGATAAAGATCAAGCGAAGAAACTAGTAGCTCAGGCTCACCAAGCAGAGCTCAGGAAACTGCATGAGAAGTATCAACTTGATATGGAGACGCTGCGTCTAAGTGAACATTCCGCCAAAGAACAGACTGAGAACTTGCAGATGCAAATGCTTAGTCTTCAAAGCCAAGCGCAAGTTGCCACCACACAAACGAAGAACGCGAAGGCAGCGCTTGAAGACTTGACGAAGAACAAGGTGGTGGGTTTAGAAGAGAAGAACCAGCGTCTCGAACGTCAACTCGCAACTTTGAAGCTACAACAACGAAACCAAGGACAGTCCTCAGCAGGAACCGCGAATTTGGTTGCATCAGCTTCAGTGGCTAAACAAGATGTTGAGGCAATGGAGAAGCATCTGAACAACAAGATGGAGTACTTAAAGGCCCAACTTGCGTCCGAGATGAAGTGTAAAGAGGAACTTGGGAGTCATCTCGCTCAGATTACCAATGCGATGGAGCAAATGAAGATTGATAAGCGCCAAGCGTTGGCTGAACAGGAAGAGGTTTTTAAGAAACAAGCCGAGAGAATTGAGAGTGCGTTCTCTCAAGAGAAGGAGCTTCTTACCACTCAACAGGCTGCGATGCAAGGCAAGCTCGTGACTTTGCAGGCGAATGTGACGGATCTGGTACAGGAACTTACGATGTGGAAAACCAGAGAAGCAAATGCAAAGCTTGCGATGGAAAAGATGGTTGAAGAGAACGTTCGCCTTACTCGTCAGCTTGTCGATGCTGAAGGACAAGTGGAAACTCTGCAAGAAGAGCGTAAGCAAGACTCTGCAAAGGATGGCTCTATGAGTGTGATGAATGCAAGTGAAGAGACCAAACGAGTTCAAATGGAGGCCTTGCTACGTCGGCTCGACAACGAGCGGCAATACTTGAAGAGCCAACTGGAAGGCCAACAAGAACTGAAGGAGAAAAGCCAAAAGCAGGTCACGGACCTTCAGTACGAGATTCAAGAGTTGAAAGATGCCATGGAGGAAGCCTTGCAAGTTCGTGAGCAGAAAATAAGTGCGTTGGTGAGTGAAAAACGAAGCCAAGATCAAGATCTCCGAGGAACAATTGAGTGCTTGGAGGAAGGAAAACTCTTGCTCTCTCGACAGCTGAAGGAAGTGCAAACAAAATTCGCCGAGACACGAGAGCAATCTCTGATTGAGCGCGATGAAATCGACAAGTCAAGAATCGAAGTAAGTGAGATGCGTGCCCAATTATTGGCAGCAAAGGAAGACAGCGTGAAAGAGCAAGCGTACGCAAAGAGTGCGAGTGAAAGAATGTCAAAGTCACTGGCCGCAGTGAAGAATTCGCTGAAAGCGATAGAGGAGGAGAAAACTATGCAGATCAAGCGTTTGGAAGCGGAGAATGCTGAGTACATGAGTAAGTTAGCAACAACTCAAGGAGAGATGCTCGTGCTGGAAGAAAAGCTCGAGAAGGAAAAGGTTCGAGCCAAGAAGGAGAAAGCATTCGTTACGTTTGCCATGGTGCTAAGTGAATATGTTGCATTGTGGCGCTTGCGATCGCAGTACCGTGCTTTCACTCACGTAAAACTTCATGCAAATCTCACGCGCCTGCAAGAAAATCAAGAAAAACGTAGAGCTGAAGAGCTAGGAAGGCTTGAAGAGCGGTTGCGTGATGACTACATGGCAAAATGCGACGAAATGACACAGACACTTCACGAAGAGCGTCTTGAAGCGATTCGACAGATGAAAGAACAGCATGACCAAGATCGAGAAGAGCTAAATGAATTTTACCAGCAGGAGAAGTCTCAGCTACAAGAGGATCTTACGGCCATGTACGCGGCACAGATGCAGCAGATGAAGGATAAGTTGGAATCAATCTCCAAGTCTGTCGAAGTGACCGCAGAAACTACAATCCAAGGACTTCAGGAACAAGCTCAGCAGCTTCAACAGGATAATGCGCGACTTGCAGTGGAATTAGCAGAAATGACACAGAAGTGTGATTTGATGGCATGCACTTTCGAGGACGAGTTTGTAGCGTTAAAAGCAGATTGGGAAAGCAAACAATTGTGCTGGACTAGTGATGAGGCAGCGCTTCGCGCTGAGATTCAAGCTCAACAGGATCAATTTGAGGAGCAGTTGAGTTCGGAGACAAGTAAACTTGTTGTAGATCACGCTCGTGAACTAGCAGTGATGCAGGCTCTTCACGACGCAGATACGAATGAGCGGGCCAAGCAGTTTGATGCTCGACTTACGATGTTATCAGAAGATCAAAGCCAACAATATGCAGGCTTCCGCTCAGTTGAGACGGCTGCGATGATGCAAAAACATCAAAACGAAATGGAAGAGGCAATCACCAGTATCGATCAGCGTTGGCAAAAGGAAATTGATCATCTACGTCAGTCTCAGGAGAAGGTACTCCAGGACGCAGTTGCCAAGGCCGATCTCAAGGCAAACGCTCACTTGGTATCGATGCAGAAGGAGATGAATGAACGCAAGGGCTCTGCAGTGGTTCAGTGTACTTTGAAGTGGCAGCGTGCAATGGAGGAGCTTCAGGAACGACAGGAAGTGGAGAAAAAGATGGCGTACAATGAAGGTCAACAGGATCGTGAGAAGGAGTGGCAACAAGCAGCAGTGCAGATCAAAGAGAGACAACGGGAAGAGCTTGATAAGGTTCAGCACGAGGCCGTTGCTGCGATCCGAGCAGCAGAGGAGCGCCACGAGATGCGATTCCAGGCACAACTTGCAGAGCTTAAAACTCAATTGGAAGAGCAGCACTCGCAAGAAATACAGGTTCTAACAGATGAGATCACGATACGTGAGCGAGAGCGTGCCCAAGAGCACTACGACGCTAGTGCTGAAGTGATCGAGCAAGAGCTGGACGCGAAGTGGACACAGAACCTGGAAGAGCAGCGAACTCATTTTGAGGACAAACTTGTCGAGGAAAAAGCAAGCTTGGTTGCTACCTTGGCCGACGAGAAGGAAGAAGTTCTTCGACAACTTCGGGAAAATCACGATCAAAAATGCGTTGAGCTTGAAAACGTTTGGACCTCGAAACTCGAAGAATTTGCAGCAAGTGCTGCAATTGCACAAGAGCAAGAACTCCAATCACTGCGAGAAGAACTTGAGAATGAGAAGATAGCGTTGGCAAAGCAGCTTGAAGTCAGTTTCTCGCGTCAATTGGAGGAACGACTTAGTGACCAAGAAGTACGGCTACTTCGCGAGCAAGAGGACGCCATTGCACAAGTCCAAGACGACTCGGAAAAGCTTATCGTGCAAGTGGAACGTGCCATGACCGAGCTGAAAAGGCAAAAGGAGCACCTCGAGGGCGAACTCCTCTCTCTCCGCTCTGCACTTGAAGAAACCGAAGACGCTCAATTCGACGCACAAGAAAACTTCAAAACGCAGCAGAAACAAGCTGCTTTCCACATCCTCCACCTCGTAATGCGTGCACAGAGGAAAATCACAGAGGAAGTTCAATTGCACCATAACTCTCGAACCGAGATGGAAACTAAATGCAGTCAACTCAAAACAGAGTTAGTCGACGAAAAATCACACTGGAAAGACCTCGTGGCCCGAATTCACGAAACTTGGACAAAAGTTCAGACTCAACACGGTGAAATGACCCAAACCCTCACCAACTACAAGCGCGATGAACTGATCGCTCATCGCAGCTCCAGTGCCGTATTATCCAACGAAATCTCAATTGTCACGAAACAACTGGAAGAAGTCGAAGAGATGAAAATGACTTTGGAAGGGGATATCGAAACTCTACAAACTGAAGCTCAAACCATCGAAACTTCACTCCGTGACCTCATGTTGCAATCCAATAGCAACGGATCTCTCAACATGGCAGTGATAGCTAAGAAACGCCGACTGAACGAAGAGTTTGAAGCTCTTTTGGAACGGATCGAGAAGAAAAGTCTGAAATTCGGACCGTGGACCAAACTTTGGGCTCACTTCGAGCTCGAAGAGAAGAAAAAGAGCAAGAAATGCGTGCCATGGAGCGAAAACTGGTCGAGATTTTGGTTCAGCAGCAAAAGCAAATGTTGCTACTAGTCTCCGCTGTTCGGGAAGTTTCACTTCCAACAATTGCAAGTTGAAAAAGCGATAATATTTATCACAGAAGTTCAAAGTTCCGTTACTTTTGCATGTTTTTCTCCTGTTCCAGCCGCTTGCGTGCTTCCGTCTCCACCAGCGCAGCGACCTGTTATATGCCAAAGGTGAGTTGGATAATATCCAACAATATGGATAAAACGTAAATACGTACTTTACGCTCTTCCATGTATTTGCTCTGCAGGTAAAACCCGTAATAGGCTCCCGCCAGTCCACCACATAGAGCGAAGGCGGCACGACCTGTGGAGCTGCCGCCACCCACGTTCACGCCGCGGCGAGGGCCACCCGCCATCATTCCCGGAGCGCCGCTCATTCTGGTCGAAATAATACGTAGAGTGGCTTAAAATAATATGTAGTGTGGCGAACACATGTTTAAAATAATACGAAATTTATTTTACGCTACGTTTTTTATTATTTATGGCTTACAGCACGTAGATCACATGAAACGACGTTGAGATCCGATCTTGGCAATGGACGGCTGGCAGACAGCACTTTGGAGGCGCCACGACGCTCCACGGCAATTGTCGACCGTCAATAGGCGACTGGATAGCGTTTTGGGTCGATATCTTTCAAAGGGTCTGTGTGGAGAAGTCTATCGAGAGGATCTCCTGGATGTCATTTTCGAATTCACAGCTGAGAAGACTAAGGCGTTGAAAAGATGATAGGTCCGGTGTCACGTGTGCTCATGTTCGCTGCGGGGGCGTTGGCTGCGATTCAAGCTGGGACGACCCAGTGGGGCTACAAGGAGACGACGGATGAGGAGCTGGGTCCTAAGGACTGGAAGGAGTCGTACGCAAACTGTGGAGGAAAGCACCAGTCCCCGATCAACATCCCGATGCGAGAGTTGTCCCACGACGACTGGGGGCTGGCTCACGCTCCACTCAAGTATGGAGGAAACTGTGAGAAGTTCACGCTCAAGAAGCTCGAGGACTTGTACAAGTGGGAGATCAAGGGAGACGAGCGTGAGTGGAGATTATTTTGGTTCGTTTTGGGTAAGATGACTGAAGTTTTTGTTGTGTTCTTGTTGCAGACTGCACGGTCAAGTCGATCAACTTCGACGAGCGCGAGTATGGGCTTGCGCAGTTCCATGTGCACGCAACATCGGAGCACGCGCTCGACGAGTACCACTACGATGCCGAGATCCACTTCGTCCACAAGGACGCCAATGGCAAGATCCTGGTGACAGGCGTCTTCCTTGACGCCCAGAAGGACGTGCAGAATAACTCCTTCATCAAGAACCTGTGGAACGACTTGGACACTGGAGGCGAGACGTTCGACCTGCAGGACAGCGGTGTGGATTACGCTCAGCTTCTCAACGGCCTAGTGGCCAAGAGCCACCTTTTCAACTACAACGGAAGCCTCACCACGCCTCCGTGCAGTGAAGTCGTCGACTGGTGGGTGCTCAATAACCCCGTTCCGATCTCGTACGATGAGCTTCACACGCTGAAGAAACTGTACGGGGAGCTCCCATCCACCAACGACGCCTCCGACAACCGCCCCACGCAGCCCCTGAACGACCGTGAAATCAAGTACTACTAAGCGCATAGTGCTGACAGCTACCACGCACCCGAAGCTAGCGACAAATGGTAATGTGAACGTGTCCGCAGCGTATCCGGATATTAGTAGGTGCATGTTCAGCTTCAGAGGCATCAATGAAGACTCTCATAAGCGTTCAACCTTCATGATAGACAACAAAACGCTGATTTCTTCGAACGAAATTTCATGATACTCCAAGTACCACAGAAGACATGTATGATGAATCGACTCGCACTTTGTACACTTGATCGTAGCTTGCTTGCTAGATATCTTACTCCACGATTTAGTTTTTCTTCTTCCTCACTCCCTGTTCTACGCTGGCACATCAAAGACGCGGCCTCGGTCATCCACTAAAACTGTTTCTTCTCCTGCTGTTACAGGTTGTACGGGTCCGTGTACGAGAAACCCTGGAAAACGTGGCTTTTGCCAATGGGGGCATCAGAGACCACCGAGTCCACCACCTCTTGCCGCTTGAAGAATTCGGGCACATTGTTGACTTCACCATCCGACTTGACCACAGGCTTGAAGGGCACGGGAACGTCACGCTTATACAGCTTCTCCCAGTCTACTTCGCTGAAGAAAGGGTGGTCCATGATTTCCTGAGCTCCACACGGACCAGATCCGAGCCGCTTGGCAGGGTTCCTGCAGATCAGGCCCCGCAGCAGCGAACGGGCATCGTCGGAAAACTCGGACGGGAACCGAAGCGGGAGCTTGACAATGTTCTGGAAGTTGCGCTTGCGGTTTGCGTGGAAGAACGGCGTGTAGCCCGCCAGCATCTCGAAAATGAGGACGCCCAGCGACCAGTAATCCACAGCTTTGCCGTACGGCACACGACGGATGAGCTCGGGTGCGATGTACTCCGGCGTACCACAGAATGTCTGCATACCGTCCTTGCTGTCGAAGTGGTCGTGCGACAGACCGAAGTCCGTGAGCGCGATGAAGCCCTTGTCATCAAGCAGGATGTTTTCCGGTTTGAGATCTCGGTACACGATATTGTATGTGTGAAGGTGCGAGATGGCTAGTACGAGTTGAGCCGAGTAGAACCGAGTGCGTACCTCATCGAAGTGCATCGCACGACGTAGGTGGAAATGCAGCGTACCGCCGTTGTAGAAATCCATGACGAAGTACAGCTTCGCATCGTTCTGGAAAGCGTACCGCAGCTTCACCATGAAGGGGTGATCCACACCCTGCAAGATACGCCGCTCCGTCTTCGTGTGCTCCACCTGGTTCTTAGCAAACACAGCAGCCTTCTTGATCACCTTCATAGCGTACACCTTGCCGTTTTCGCCACCTGTAGCTCCTGCAATCTGTTGTGGGGTCATGCCCATTGCCATCATCGTACGTGGGCTCAATAACCGAGCTCCCTTCTGCTGATGGGTAACCTTACGCCGGACTAACATCACCTTACCAAAGGCACCACGACCCACCACGCGGAGGAGATCGAAATCATCGATTGTCAACGAATCATACTCACGCGGCTTCAGCTCTCGAGAAGCGCCTCCAGCAGCGCCTCCTAACACAGCGTCATATACTGATGGCTTGCGCGCCCGGGTGCCCTGATCCCGAGGAGGTTTTCCTTTATCGCCACCGTGAGTAACGTGGCCCTTTGCTCTGGCTTGCTGCTGCTCCTCCAGGAGTGTATTCAGACGCACCTCGCGCGCGGCGCGACGCTGGAATTCGTAAGGTGTTGGTGACGCAAGGAACGCGAACACTGTATCCAAAACAGCCTTCGTCGTGTACGCAGGACTTTCGTTGGGGCCCTCACAAGGACCCGCAGACAAACAGATACAGCCGAATCCTGTCAGTTGTGCGGCACTTGGGCTCTTCGGCGAACGAGATGACGGCGACGACTCCGTGGCCGAGTATGTATCGTCACTGCTGGTCGTTGTTCCTGTACCGCTCGGGCCACCACTGGATGCGAACGCTGTAGCGTCACGACTAAGTTCCGTGTTGAGTGGGAAGTCCGACCTGGACCAAGAGATGCTGTGCTGAGAGAAGAACCTCTTGAATCCCGAGTTCCAAGACGGGTCGATCTTGTGTGAGCTCTCAATGAAAGCAACATTGCCCAGTCTACTCTTGAGCTCATAGCGGTACTTGGCAATGAGCTGCGTCACCAACACACCTCCATATCCGTACGCGATAAAGTGCACCTTGTGCGCCGCCGAGGAAAATGTAGTTGCGCCACACGTGGTCGCAGTGGTCTTCTGCATTACTGGATCCTCGAATCGGCATCTTCTCCACGGTCCCATCAGGAGTCACCATCAACTGCGTGTTCATGTTGGGGTTCATGACCAGCACACCATATCCAGCTGCAATGGCCTTCTGGAAGTACGGCAGCATAGATCCTACTTGAACTCCATCTTTCAGCAACACACTACGGCTCCAAATGCCGCAACTCAAGCCCCGGAAGGAACACACGTAGACCAGCAGCTTCTCGGCCACACTGAAGTTCTTGCTCGTGTGGAAGATGCAGCGCGGCTCGTCCGTGTCGATCATCATGCGGAATCCGTCGTTGGTGGAGCAGATGCTGGAGGAACTGGATCGCACGGAGCTGCTGGTGCTGCCTGCAGTGCTGGCTCCCGGGTCGAAGCCGGATTCGACTGAGCTGCGTTCGAACTCGAGTGGAGGGATGGCCTGCTCCAGGAACAGAAGCTCCTGCAGCATGCGAGTGTGCACGTGGTCTATAAGACCTCTGAGCACTTCCTCTCCATGTTCTCGGATCTCCTGCTTGGAGATGCGTTGTCTGGAGCTTCTGCTGCGAACTTCACCACCTTCTGTGAGCTCAAACTTGTCGTTGGACCAACCAGCAGACGCCGCCGTGAAGGCTGCAGGCATCGTGTCCTCTGATATGGTGCCCATGTCCCATCTGGGCATGGGGGACGTCTTACAGTGGCATTGCTGCTGGTGCTGCTGGTGCTGGAGATGACGATGCCGTCCATTAAGGCCGTGAGCGTAGGACGTTCGGCTGCAGGTGCAGGAGGAGCGGGGTGGAGGTGGTGCCATTGCCCCCTGTTGGTTTGTACGTGGAGTCCCACTTGACCTTGATCATGACGCAGGAAGGAGGTCTGTGCTCTTTGGTGCAGCTCGTCCTCTGTCTGGCTAGTGATGCTGAATAGCTGAGAGAGACAGAGCTTTTTATAGACGACTCATCATAAGGGTATAGAGGGAGTTGGGGAGATGGATACCTGTTTATAGTTGTGTTTTGGGAGGCGGTAGAATTGGTAAAGAAGGTGAGAGGATAGAAATATGACTTTGATTACTGATGGACGTGGGAGATGTGATGTGGTGGGGGATGGGAGATGAAAGGTTGTGGTGTGGCGCACACCAGCTGCTCTCCCATCACCTCGGATTTTGTCCAATCGGTGGCCATAGAGTGTTACCGTGGAACGTGGATGGGGCGGTGGCTGCGAAAGAAACTGGATTTGGTGTCTGACACACTAAATGGAGAGTTTACGCAGCCACATGATTGCCTTCAACGCACGGCTCAGCTGGGAGAATCGCAGCCTTGCACCGGATAAGACTTCGACACCATCCTCCCAATAGGAAAACTACAATATGAAAACTTCAACATTTCAAGTGACGATCTTACAGCTGAGACTGAGGTTGAAGACTGAGGTTGAAGTTTCATGCCTCGAAGACGCATTCCAGCCACAGTTCAGTCGGCGTCACCAGGATTCCAGACAGGAGTGCAACACAAAACATCAACGTTAACGAGAGATTCTCCATTGAATTCATGCAGGCAAATGTGTTACATGTATCACCTCGCAATAAGCCGGTCATAACACTATATGCAAGCTACGAGTCCGCCTTACACCTCCTCATCACGGATCGGGTCCCAGTCCGTGACAAAATACTCGTCCAGTGCTGCGAGCTTCGCGACTTGCTCCGTCGAGAGCTTGACGTTGATCGCCTCCAGGTTGTCCTTCTGGCGCTGTGTGTTGATGGACTTTGGTAGTGGAATGATACCGTTTGCCAGACAGAAGGCCAGCCGGCGAGGCGTCCACCTCGTTCGCGACCTCATTCAGTGTCGGATCCTTCATCTTGAACGCCTTCACCAATGGAGAGTACGCTTCCGCGATGATGTCGTGCTGCTTGCAGTACTGGACCGTCTCGGGACGTGTGAGCCACGGATGCAACTCGATCGGGTTCACTGCAGGCTTCACGCTGGCCGTTTTCATGAGCTTGGCAATGTGCGCTCCGACACGCCAATGTCCTTCAAGATGCCTTCTTCCTGGAGCTCCTCCAACGCGCGCCAAGTCTCCGCTCGCGTGGAAGTGTCACCGGGTGCGTGCAATAGGAACAGGTCGATGTAGCCGAGTCCAATCTCATCGTTGCTCTCTCTGATGCTGGCCAGCGCCTTCTCGTACCCCCAGTTCGTGAGGAAGAGTTTGCTGGTGACGAAAACTTCCTCTCGAGGGATGGCCGAGTCTCGGACAGCACGACCCATAGCAGCTTCGTTGTATCTGAGCCGTATCAATATGATGGTAGCCCTGCTTCAGCGCCGACAGCACAATGTTGTACGAATCGGAGACGTGGCTCACCAAGTAAGCGCCGAAACCAATGACGGGGATCTGGGCAACAACTTGGTCGGGATGGTCACGCTCATGGTCGAAAAAGCAGGAGATGTGTCAGTGGGATCCAACGATCAGGTTGAAGTGAGTTCAAACCACGCTGGACAAGCTCAAAAGTTTTATTGAATACTACTAGTAGTAGAAATTTAAAGCGGTTGTTGATACTAAACATGACATATTCCTACGCAGTTGGGTCTTGTGATCACTCCGTGGCGAGCAGCGACACCATACGGTCCCAGAACGTGCCGTTATTAGACTGCGACGACTGGTCCGAGGTGACTGAGAGCGCGTGGTTCTTGTTCTTGTTGCTGTCGTCCTCGGGACTGCCGTCGCGCCATTTGGCTGCAGTGGCAGCGGTCGAAGCGCTGAATCCCTGCACCTTCCCTGGCTTCCGACGGGGTGCTTGAACTCCGAGTTGAACGTCGCTGCTACCGCCATTCTTGAGATCTGCGAAGGGCGAGTCCGTGCTCGAGTAGCCGAAGCGAGAGCGCTGGTAGTCTCCATACGGGTTCACACCGTTGCTCACCAACGCTGCATAGTTTCGCTTCTCGGCCTCCGTCAACACCTCCACCTGGTGACGCCACACTGCCACTTGCTGCATAAGACTCTCAACTTCTTCCGAGTGCTCCTCTGCTAACTTCTGCAGGTACGCCTCGTGTTCCTGCTGGCTTTCACTCGCGGCGGCGTCGAGCATTTTCTGTGCGCGACGATCGGCGAGTCTGTTGGCGTTCTCGATGGATCGGTTCGACTCCTTAACCAACTGCTCTTCATGCTCCGCAAGTCGCTCCTTGGCGCTCTCTTGTGCTTTCTCCAGCATGACTTCATACTCCTTTTATTTGTCGCCAGCTTGGCCTCGGCCTCCTGCGCACGCAGACGCGACTTTTCTAGTTCTTGGCATTGGACATCCACCTCGTCCTTGAGCTTGGTGATCTCAAGATCACTGTGCTCGATTTTTGATTGCAAAATCAGCTCTCGCTGGGCGGCGCGCTCCTGAGCAAGCCGCAATTCACGATGGGCGTCTTGAAGCACACCAATTTCATTGCGAATTGATGCGTTTTCCATCAGCGCGAGTTGCAGACTGTTGCTGAGATCCGTCTGCGCTTCAGCCACACAGTCCAAGCTATTCACAAACACCTTCGCTCCTATTGCATGGCTTTTAAGCAAACCAGACGACCGACTGCTGCGTCCATGCTGCTCTGCCAATTCTGTCTCCAAGAACGGGCTGAAGTCCTGGTACCAACGGAAACACAGGCCCGTAGGGCGCGAAGCCGAGCGCAGGCGCTTCATTACAACCGCAAACGAAGCACCAAATGTGCTCTCATTGTTGATGGACACCAGCACAAAGCCCTTGCACAGACGTTTCTCGCTACCACGGTGCTCAGACCTTGAGGAGAAGAATACTGGGGAAATCTCCAGCATGGCGGCTTCCACATCGCAGATTTTGCAAGCACCAAGAGATAAACCCATGGGACCAGTTGCCGTGCTCCAAACTCCTTGTGCCTTTCGTGCCATTATTGCTTTGATCTCTTCAGGTCGCTGGTTATCATCACTGTCGTCGCTGTCACTTCCGTCGTGCTCAGGGAGGAAAGCCTTCGCTTTCCTCTCAGCACGACGTTTTTGGCGAAGCTGATGGAGTAACGACGGCGGCAGATGAGAAAAGAATCCACGCGAAATAAGGTCGCGGGACACTCCGCTCACATCGTCCCAAGAAAATAGGGCCGCACTACCGTTCAACATAGCGTGATGTGCCGATCCCATCGCAATATCAGTCGTCTCGCCACGCTGTTTGCCAGTACCGCTAACAGTACTAGCTAAGCTAATAGAACCTGGAGTCCCACCTGCCTCCAAGCCACTCCCAACGCCAAATAAATCACCAAACACTGAACCAAATAGCCCAGACGTTGATCGCGGGGCGTCCACACTGTAACTGCGGTAGCTCAGATCTACAGGGGCTTTCCTGTGTCAGCTGGACTTGCCGTTGAATTGCCGCTGCTACTTCCGCCGCTAATACTCGACACTACGCGTTGTCTGCCGCTCAGTGACCCTGCATCCGAAGTAGCGTCGACGCTGCGTCGCGGTGTCACTGAATTGCTTGTTTGGCGATTCAAGTTGGGGTTGTACAAGAACCTCAAGCGCAGCGGCAGCCCCACGCTGCGTAAATGGATCAGCACTTGATCAAATGGCGAATCACTGACATCAATGCCATTGACTCGAACAAGTCTGGCTCCCACCGGCACATCCACGAGCGCCGGGTCAAGTTCCTGTTGCTCCTTAGAAATCCCGCCACCGTCGCTCCAAGGAACTGTCCGTCCTGCTCGTGACTCGGCGTCAACCTCAAGCCGAGACCAGTTCTCGTCGCCATGGAGTTTCTCAGCTTGGAAGGGTAGACAGCGGGTGCTGCCTGCGTAAGCTGCACATTCAATTCCTCCATCGCCAACGCAAAGCTCGGCATGCCTCTAAAAACATGAGGGAACGGGCAATTGGCTCCAGCAAACAAGAAGCAGCTGAGCATGACGACCGGCAGGGCCTCTGCTTTGTCTGTCCTGAGCACATACAGCGCCGGATCACCCTGCTGCTCCACCGTCTTCAAGCTGATACTGCTGCGTCGTCTCGAACTGGCAGCGGTGGACGGTGCTCGTAACCTGCCCGTGCTCATAGTCGTCAGTGGGTCATCAGCTGTAACTCGAACTGTCGTAGCATTGCCACTGCTGTGACTCTTGTGTTTCTTAGCCGCCTTCACACGCGCCTGTTGCTCCAACTGCGCCAATCTCTGCTGCTGGAGAGCGAGCAGCTTGTCCTTCTCCTGTTTCTCCTGCTTGTCCTGCAGCTGCTGACAGTAGCTCTGCGTGTTCTCGGCCACGCCCTCCAGCCACTTGAGCAGCTCCACGAGGCGGTCCTTGCAGTGCTGAGCATGGAAGATCTTGAGATAAGCTTGGGACAGCCTTGGTACACGTACGGAGCGACTGGCCAGCAACTCTGAAGAGTGCGCAATGTACCTCTGGAACTGTCGGTAGCGTCTGTAGATCTTCCAGCTGTAGCGACGCGCACTGGAGGCGTCTCCAAGCGAGCACTCGAATACATAGATGTCGATGCTGTCGGGGGTGCGGTAGTAGCCGAGTGGCCTGATGCTCACGGGCTGCGTGGCTAGCAAAGCTGTGAGTTGCTGCCACGTCTCGAGCTGCATGAAGGCGCGGTTGGGCTCGCTTAGGAAGGGCCGCGGCAGGCCCAGCGCCTTGAAATGCTCTCCACCGCCGCTGCCTCCATGTGAACGTTACACCGACGTATCCGCTATGCGGCCAATCACAAAGTGAAGGCACTTTTCTCGGTTCTGTTTTTTCTGGACAGTGGGATGGAATTCACTTGGAGTTTGTATGCCGCGTCGACATGGAGGTTGGTCTGTGTCATTGAGACCACAAGTGCTCTCTTGCACTAAAGCCCATCGATTCGAAGCCTAGAGAAAGGTGGACCGTTATTCGATACATGTAGCTTCGATCTCCCCATTGGTTTGGCAAGCAGTCCAGCTGCTTGACTTCTGAGATATCCCACTAATTGCCACGTTTTTAATCGATTTTTTACATTTTTACAGGGGTTTCCACTTTAATTAAGTAAAAAGGCACTTAAAAAGCCAACACTGTTACAACACCATAACTACGACAACACGACAGATGGATGAAAGCAACACAATGGCAGGATGTGTTGCTTGGTAAAAATTTCGATTTACTTACCTTGAAAGTTCGCGAGATCTTAAAATTGGTTTTTGAAAAATCGCGAGATCTTAAAATTGGCTTAGGTACGAATCCCCCGCCTCTCATTTACGTTTTGCGCCACCCGGAGAGAAGAAATCAGAATGTCCCGAACGCCCTCTAAGCCAAGCGAGGGAGCCAAGGGGAGAGAGAAGCCGAGTGTGAAGACGAAGACCACGCCACCGAAGAAGAAGGCGCACGAAAGCACGTCTGCGGACATAGTCCAGGGTTAGTGATGATTCTTGTGAAAAGCTGAACTATTTGATTCTAACTTGTGATATTATTGCTACTTTTCATATTTAGCACGCCGTGCTTCAATTCGTGTGCACGAGCCGGTCGACTACATTCGGGCTGCGCGAGGCTATGTGAAGGACGATGACAACGACGAGGACTACCAACCCGACCAAGACCCCGACGACGGTGTCGATGACGAGCTGGAAGACCTCGTCGACGAGGAGGACGACGGTGTGCGTGCAGATGTTGGAGGCGGCGTGCATGTTGCTGACGCGGGAGGCGCTGGTGGCGTTGTACATGTTGCTGACGGGACGGTTGCTGACGCGAGAGGCGCTGGTAACGTTGTGCATGTTGCTGGCGGGAGGGTGGCTGACGCTGGTGGCGTTGTGCATGTTGCTGGCGGGAGGGCTGGCAGGACGGCTCAATTTCAAAGAGGCACAGTAGAAAGTAGGATTGTGGCATGGAGTTTTTATGTTGCTGCTACATTTTGTGTTGCTGCTTGTGTTGTTATTTACGGTGCTAATTGACTTTTAGTGCCACCTACTGTAGCCGCGGGCATTGCTTCGCTGTCGGTCTCGGCTCCATCATGATTCCGTTTTCTTTTCTTGTGTTGTTGTGCTGATTTTCGAAGCGTGCGGCGTCGCTGATGTTGAAAAAGCATCGCGCGTCTTGGCTACGGGTTGCAACGACGCCCTCCTCGTACAAGATCAGATGGATAACAGCTGTGTTATTGCGATGCAGACTGCGACCCAGAAGAGGTGCTTTGTGGAGTAGGGCGACACGTTGGTGATGGATTGGACCCACGGTACTAACAATCTAGGGTACCATCTTGGTGAGTTACCGCATGTGTCGTTGAACGAGATGTTATTGTACACTCTAATACGATTCATTTTTCTTTCTGCATGCAACCTAGTTGCTACATCTGCTACTGGCAGGGGGTTCCTGTCGTTGATTTCCTTTCGCTGGATCAGAAAGCTGCCTCGATGGAGCGTATAATTGAATTCTTCAAGTAGCGCAATCCAATGTGGGAAATGATTAAGACGATCATGATTGACAAGGACTTCGTGGAGTGGCGGGTCCTAGAGAAAGCGTTCCCCGATGCGAAAGTGATTCTATGCCAATTTCACGCGCTGACGTACTGGCGTAAGGTTCGTAGAAGGCCAAAGTTCAATCTCAACATGGTACAGCGGGACGATATGAAAGCAGCATTCGCTAAGTTGATCTACTGGTACGTTTGGGTTTCTGCTTAAGTATGTTGCTTGTTTTGTTACTTATTGGGTTGCGCTATATGTTGCTTTGCTTTTCCAGCAACAGTCAGGCGAAGTTTGACTTGGAGCTTGTTAGCTTTACAAGTTATTATGAGAAGGAGTGCCCAGAGCTGCTAAAGTATTTTGAGGCGAACTGGAAACCGTGCGTATCGGTGTGGGCTAATCACGCCAGAGGAAAGTTCTTCTCCGCCGGGAATACTACGACCAATCGAATAGAGTCAAACTGGAATCTAGTCAAGCTTCTCTTGGGAAAGAGGCCAAGACTTGATGCCACAATTGGTGGGTTGCTGTCCCACCAAGCAACTATCTTCCGACAGTTGATCACTTCAATGCGCAAGCGTTCGACCACATCGCGACACCCAAATCTCGTACCTGACTTTCTTTCACTCGTGGCGAAGCATGTGAGTGATGATATCCTGGCAAGGGTTCGCTGCGAATGGGATTGCTACATGGTATTTGTAGCTGAGACTGCGTGTGCTACGCATGGTTCTGAATTGGGAGAATGGGAAGTGTGAATTCAGGGACACATGTATCAGTGCAACGACTTCGAATGGACCTGCTCGTGTATATTCAACTGCAGCTTCAATCTTCCGTGCCGACATTTGATGTACATTGCAGAGCGTGTTCTCCGATTCGAGGCGCTGCCGTTGTCGTCTATTCCTACACGATGGAGTATGGAAGCGATGTCGGCGTTGGAGCAACAGTTTATCCACGGAGAAGCCTCACTGCGTACTGTACAGGCTAAGATGAGATGCACCGGCGAGTCATCCGCGCACGATGGCTTGAGTGCAAGTGATGAAGATGAAGCAACACATGACTCTGGTGCAACGCACGATGCAACACAAGGTGCAACACATGACTCTAATGCAACACAAGGTTCAACACATGACTATAATGCAACACATGCTGCAACACATGACTCTGGTGCAACGCACGATGCAACACAAGGTGCAACACATGACTCTAATGCAACACAAGCTGCAACACATGACTCGGTGCAACGCATGATGCAACACAAGCTGATGACAGTAAACACGACACTCGGAAAAATCGTCATCCTACACGCCGAGTGATGTACGTCAGGATGCGTCGACGGGAACGTGCAAATGTTGTGGTGCTGTCTTCAGAAGAGAAGTATTATTACGCAAAGGCTGCTTTCGAACCTGTTATAGATCATCTGGCGGAGTTATCAAGCCCAGCCTTCTACACTGCATTGCGATCATGGAAAGACATTATACGTCGCGGTATGGAAGAAGTCGATACTTTATCGTCGAGCGCAAGAACAGTCCCAGATGAATTCTCGGGGTCAGATAGCGACATGACTTGTGTGATCACTACGGCGGATCTATTTCACAGCATCATCACGATACGTAAACTAGAGGAAGCCGAACGTGATTTCACTATCGCTGCAGCACAACTAAATCGTGCATCTCAGCAAAGTGAAGCAATACTGCAACAAATGGTGACATCCGAAGCAGAATCTTCAGATACACTTGCTGCAAAAGGAGGCTCAGTTGCCGGCCATTGTAGAGCGGAAACCACTGTCCAAACGTCGATACAGACTGGGGGACACCAACAAAGTCAGGAGACAAGCAGGGTAGCGTCGTCTAGTGTGGAAGACCTCGTGAAAACAACCGGAAAGAAGATAGCCATGACCAAGGCTGTGGTGCGAGCAAAACCCCGCAGTAATGCAACAAACGCGAACAGCAACCGCGGTCAAATCGAAGTATTGAAGATTCGGCAACCAAAGCCGCGTCGGAACCAGCGAGAGAAACTGACTCAATCTCGGGTGCAGACCGCAAGGGCCTCGCAAAAGTTGGCGGTTGTGACTCTGCCTGACAAGAAGATACCATCGCTAGATCGACTACTAACGTGGGCACGCAACACAGCGGACAAAGACCACGTCGACGAGGTTCTTTCTAGCTACCCAGTTGTAATGGGGGATGATTTTTTCGGTGGCGTCCTGCTCGCTGTAAACGTGTCCAAGTCGAGGCCGGTGACGACTACTACAATTTCGTGATCCCCAGTCGTCTGGTTAAAAGTTGGCCGCTGTTTTGGTAGCAGAGAAGAAAAACGATCCCCGTCCAGGTACTTCGCATCTGTGGTGTCCGACTTGGAAGCTGGTAGAACCCCAGAGGATATTGTCGCTTTCTTCACGCCGGAAACACCCCAATTTACCAAGTTTATCTTTCGTACAATGTTGCTAACACTGTTGCTCTAACTGTGTTGCTTGATGTGTTGCCGAAATCTAACGAATGTGTTGACGTACTTCATACGTAGTGGTGCCATCTATCGAATGCAGCAGTTCTACAGCATCCGCAAGAAGTTTGTTCAGTGGCGGTCTGATATGGACTGGCTTCTCTCTACCGACTGGGGTAACTTATCAGCCACGCCAGATCTCTTTGACGGAGAAACCGATTCCGATTAGCTTACCCCTGACACAGCTGGTGATAAGCATAAAGCGTTGGCGAAGGATTGCGCTAGAGTTCTCCAAGATGAAAGTTTTGACTCTGTGTTTCGCTTAGAAACCGGTGAATGCTTTGTGAATATGGAAAATCTGGTCGGCATGCTAGCTCGTGACCGAATGCTAAGCGACGCCATCTTGGAGTTTGGTATTCGTTGCATCTGTAACTGGCTCGATAATGCCTACGCCTTGGATTTGTTTGCCCCCGCGGTTGGATGTCCAAGCCCACCCGATACTTCCATTACCACTTTTCAGTTTGTCGTGCTCCCGGTCCACCTGAATAAGATCCACTGGGGTATCATCACAGTCAGCCTTCTTATCAGAGCGAGCTTCCGTACTTCACTCCCTACTACTACGAGTCGCTGTGCTCTGATGCTTATCACGATGCCATGGAGAACATCTTCAAATACACCATGGCGCCATTCTTACGAGACTGGCACAGCGCGAGCATGTCAGAGACCGCGCCTCCTGACGAAGAAAGCGGGGCCTGGATCAATAACCCGAAACAGCCGGACGGCACCTCGTGCAGCGTGCTGTGTATTGCCCAGGATTACGACATGTTGATGAACAATTCTCGTTTGGCGAAGACCGTAATTTCTAAAGACGACATCACCGTCGGATTCTGTGGATGATCTTGATGCAACCAGACCTGACTACAAAACCCAACAAGCTAGCTCGAATGATAGCGGAAACAGACATGGAGCTACTTGCAACTATTGAGACGTAAGGTCGTAAGGTCGTCCATTAATATTAGCAGCGAGCAATTTCATATTTCCGTGTACTACCTCGACTAGATAGTTTCTCCAGGGTTTCTCCTTCACGTAGAGGCAGGACCGCAATAATTCCGTGCCGAAACGCTCGCTGCGGTCTTGAGCGCGCTGGTGGTCCTCGTCAAGAGGTGGTGTGTAGTGGCTACAGACTCGCTTATGCAGGCTCCGTGTTTTCGTTCTTCTCGAACAGAAGGCGGGGAAGAGCTTGTTAAGGCTCATCGCCAACGTGATTTTTGGCAAACGGCCGACGTTCATACTGGTAACTTTTACAATAGCAGTCATTTATATCGAGTATTTTACGCGATGAGATCTGGACTTCTGTAGTGTTGCTTCGCCGAGTTGCTGCTTCCGTTGCCGAATCCCCACTGTGTTGCGGTAAGACCTGTCGTGTTGTCGTTGATATGTTGTAGTAACGCCATTCCACGAAGACAGCGACCGCGTAGGTGGCACCTACTAGGTGCTGGTGGACTCCACCAGCTACCGGTATTGCTTAGCACTGCTGACTACATGTAAGCAATAGAGATTTGCTGCAACATAAATATTGCTACTGCTACAATTACCAGTTTGCAAGAAACGTAATGGGCTGGTTCGCGTCACTGGGTCTGATTAAATAGGAAGCTAACGAAGCAATCTGATTGGTTATTGGCGTTTATAAAAGATTCATAGGGAAAGGTCAAATGGGTTTTCCTTTTACTCGATAGTTGATCAAGTTAAATGGAAAAGGCCGTACCATATGGTATCCTCCAATTTAACTAAACCCGACGGACGAACCAGGCCCTAACAGAAAAACTGTAGCGGGACTCCATGCGGGAGTCCATCGTTACGATGATCGTAAGCTTCACATGCAAATACCGGTATCTATGGTTCAGTTCTCTGGATTTTAATCCAAAATACCGGTATCTATACTTTTGAAAACTCTTGTGTCTGGTAGAACGCCAGTTTTCAAATATCTTAGAAATTGGTAGACCTGTTATATAAGTTCCATGTCAGATTTTTTAGTCGAAATTGGTGGGTGTCCACTCTTTAATTAGATGAAGGTGTAGCCAAATGCCACATCTGCCTGTCAGATCAAGTTACTTTACCCTTAATATCTAATAACCAGCTGACAATGAAAACACCCAGGAGAATGTCGACCGTAGAGGCCACGGGTGACATCAAAACCCACCCACCCACTGAATGCTGCTTGAAGGAAATGGGTGAAACAAAACAATTCCAGCGATTAGCAATAAAACCCAGTAGGTGATGATCTAGATGTGTCTGGTGTGGTCGATGCGGATGACCACCGCGCGCGAGTACAACCTGACAGCCCCCGACCGTTGGCTGCTTTGCTGTGGTCTCAGAGTCGTGTTAGGTACAAGTATACGTCTACTTGTTGGGTTACTTTTAGTACGAAGAAAACAAAAATGCAAGAGACTGGTTACATCATGTAACCAGTCTCTTGCATTTTTGTAACTTACATGTACAGTAGTGTTCGGCAAAACAACTACATTAGGGATGTTAGCAAACTCGTATTTTACGAGATGGAGAGAAAGAAACGCGCAGTGTACTGTCTTAGTGCTCGATCTCGTAGAATGGCAGTCGTGTACGTACGGGATTCTCCAAGAAAGTCGAAAGAGCTCTTACGACATGACTAGGCTTTTGATTGGCTATTTCTACTACTCCCAATTTCCCCCTCAGCACCAGAAGCACCAAGGCTCATGCCACCTGAAGACGTCGCCGAGATCCCTCCTCCTTCTTCTACCACCGTCAACCCGCCCGTTCCAAGCGACCCCTCTTCTGGTGAACAGTCTCCTGCTACAGTATCTGCCAAAGCCGCCAAGTCAAAGCGAAGTACACGTGGGAAATTCACCGAGGAGCAAGACCTAGTACTTTTGTATGCTATCACTAGGTACGCTCCATACGCTGCTGAGCACGGCGACGTGGGAAAAGCATAGGCGGATGTTGCTAGCTCTGCATCCGCATCATTGCGGATGCCTTTCTCCGGTTTTGCATGTTCGGATCGCTTCAAAGCGCTCAAAGCGTGGTATAAGAACAAATCGAAGCACAAAGTAGAATATGTTGCTGAGCCCAGGGTAGCGACGTCCGTACTTGGTTTCCTGATCGCTCCAGCGGTTTGGATATGTCATCCGCTCTAAAAAGATGCATAGGGCCTCGACACTGTGGCATTTCGTTCGCTCTCGCGTGATAATGATGTCTGGAAATTGCAGCGTGGTCGTGAGCTGACGCATTTCCTCCTTCGTGAAGCGATAAAACACCTTGCAGTATGCATTACTGCGCTCGTCGAGCCGAAAGCGGATGTCTGGGATGATAGGCCGCTCGGGATCACTGGGTAACGCGCGAAGTAGAAGCGCAAGACGGGTGCGCGGGTCTCGGGTCAGGAGAGCGAGCTCCATGGTTGAGGAGTCAGTGTGATTTCGTAAATAAGATAACTTTTTACGAGATTGCTAACATAGTTGGAAATGTCGTAAATACCGAAAACATAAACACGCGTGTCGGAAGTCGTATCGGGAATTTACGATTTTGCTAACATCCTCTATTCATGCTATTGCCGTTATCTAGAGTACTGGTCTGACCTATCAAGAGTCGCAGTTCGGCTCATTCACTGCTGAACTAGCGAACGAGTTTATCCGACGCTTCCTGCGCCACATCAAGGAGTCCACCCGCTTAACGAAGTCGTGGTCGTGCTTGATAATGCCCCGTGTCACACGAACGCCAAGGACGTGTTCGCCGAAGAAGAGTTCCAAGCCGCCGATATGCTGAAGCTGGGGCCCTACTCCCTATGCTGAACCCGATAGAGAATGTCTTCTCTGTCTACAAGAGCGCTGTAAAGCGCTTTCTTGCGCGGCAGCGTCCTGGCATTCTACGCGTCCCCAAAGGCACGACCATTACGGAGCACCGTGCCGGGTATCTCGAGTTTGCGGCAGACCCCTTTTTGCCGAAATGGTGACACCAGAGCTGTGCAATAGAGCGTTCTGTCATTCGCTGCCTCATCACCAACGTGCTCTCCGCTTTGAGGACATGGAAGTCGGAACATAATTTGTCGATCAGATATGAGAGGTATTATTAATTTCAAAGGTAATACATCTGACAGGTTTTGATTTTGAGTGCGCACTTTTTGAATTTGAGTGCTTGTGAATAACGCCGTGCATTGGTGTACTTCATCATAGGAACCCCTGTGTTGTTACTGGATAGTGTATTATAATTGCATCTCCAACGCGATACCAGGAATACAATCCAGAGCTTCTCCGTGTAAAACACGGCGTTAGTTCATCGTTGGACGGCGACGAATCGCTTGTGACCGTACGAAGCTCTTTGTCACTTCGGGTTCTACTGCTCCCTCACGTAGTGACTTCTGGCCGTTGAGACTCAACTTGAGTTGCTCTTTTCCAGACCGCTCCTCCGATAAAGGCACTGTTCTCATTTGTGTACTCGCCAAAACGAGAGGTCTGTCGATATCCTAGTGCATGAAATTGTCGTCAAGAGTGTACCCCGAGGTTGAGAGCACGTCGTGCAGGGCACCCGAAAAATAATACTCATAAAAATACATTCGCATTTTTTAATTTAATGATTAATTCCGAGGTATCAATCAATTTTTGAATTGAACACAATTCATATCTTAATTGTAGGGAAGTGTCCTCCGTCCACCAACCGTTTGCCTGGTGGGCTCCTAGCATCTCGGACTGCCCAATACACTAGGTTGTCAGTATCAAAACTACCTACTAAACCCCACCTCCCAAGCCCCATGTCTTCCATGGTCCTCACGAGCAGCCAGATCTGCTCCATGCTGTTTACTGAAGTTGAGGGTGGTTTCTACAAGTGCACCACCTGTGACAAGCACTACAAAAGGGGAACGGTTACACAAACCTGCTGAACCAACCACAAGGACTACGAGCAAGATGCCCAGGAGGCGGCTCGCCGCCAGAACCCGCTGTTCTTGCGCCTGGTCAGCCAGCGAACTCGCGATCTGTACCGCTGGATTGAGTGGGTGGTCTGTGATCGCCTACATTTCGCATTGGTCGAGCGACGGCTCACACGTCTGAACGCTGCCATCTCGTCTGTGTCCGAGGAGACCCTATCGCGCTACATCGTGCTACTCTTCGAGATGGTTGAGCACCGTGTTGCCGCCGAGCTCCCTGAATTGTTTGGTCTAGTTCTGGACGGCTGGAGTAGCAGCAACCGTCACTACGTCGCGATATTCGCGGTATTCGACAGTACCTCTGATCATCCCGGTTAATCCGGTAGTGGCGCGGCGAGCGAGTACTACGACGACCTGGAGTGCACGTCGCGCCGCTTTATTTTGCTGGCGTTCTCGCCCGTAGAGACAGAGGAAGATTTGAGTGCGCAGAGTCAGTTTGATTTGATCGCGGACACGCTGTCTCGTTACAAGAAGCCATGGTCGGCGGTCAAGTTTATGGTGGGCGACAACTGTTCTACATTGGGCGAAAGGAAGGCGCTATCCCGCTCGTCGGATGTGCTAGCCACAGATTCAATCTGGCAGCCAAGGACTTCCTCAAGACCGAGGACGAGCTGATTAGCAAGGTCCACGCCCTGATGTGCAAGCTGAGGACGATCGAGGGCCGAGCGATCCTGCGCCGCGTCTCCCATCTGTCACCGCTACTGCGAAATGATACCCGATGGTCGAGCACCTACGAGATGGTTGAGCGGTACGTGAAGCTCCAACCGGCCATTGCCGGGTTAGGCCACGACGTCCTGGTCCAGCACGAGGTGCAACCACTCCTGCTGCGTCGCGCGGAGCACGACCGCGTGAAGACGTTGCTGATGGACCTCGCAAAGTTCGAGGGAGTCACCAAGGAGCTACAGAAGTCTACCCTAACTCTGTCAGCTGTGCGACGTCTGTTTGATCAGGTCATCAAGGAGTACCCGGCGCTACGGACCCGACTGGCTACGAATGCTACTATTGTGAACCATCCCAATTTAGAACAAGGTCTGGTGAAGCTTCAGCGCGGAGAGTCGTTGAATGTTGCTGAGAGGTCGGCGTGCTGCGAATTTAGATCAGCGTCCCTCGAAATGGCGCAAGCAAGAGGCGCGGAGGTCAGCTCAATAGTCAAGGCGGCGTTCAAGAAGCGCAAGGCAGTGAAGCGCTCGCATTACGTGGACGTTGCGTACGTCACGCCGACGTCTAACGAGTGCGAGCGCTTCTTTTCGGCAGCTAAGTTAGTGCTGACGGACCTTCGGAAGAGTCTCTCCCCACCAAGCTCGAGATGCTCATGAGTCTCCAGTATAATCGCGACCTGTGGGACGTGAACACAGTCGATGAGGTGCGCACTCGAATTGGCAGGAATAATAGTGGTAATAATTGAATGATTAATTTCTGCTCTTGGCTGTGAAGTATTAATCTTAGTATTGCATTCTCGGGTGCCCTGACGTCGTGTCCTTACGTCCATCGAAATTGCCCGATTTAGCCGTGCGGTCTGCACCATAAAGACAAACATACCGTTGTTCTGTGCGTTTCGGATTGAGATGTGAATCCAAGACTGAGCGGCAACCAACGCCAAAGGATTCGGACGGCCTTGCACACCAAAAAAGATTGCGAACCCACCAGGAAACCGGCCACACCATGCCATAATCGTATCTTGTGTAAGTTGTACTTGACGAAATGGCTCACCAGTTTCAGTAATAGCACAAGTTGTACTTGACGAAATGGCTCACCCGTTTCAGCAAAAGTTTCTTACGCTGGCCTGGTGGGGGCTAGTGCCATACATTGTGTATATTTTTGCTGTAAAGGCCTCAAGATCTGTCTGCTCCCCGTTGCCAGCCATCAAACGCGGTATATTAACATTCACTGCCTGCTCTGCCCCTCGTGCCGAGTGTTTCCGTGTATCTCCTCCTCTTGCTGCTCGGCACCATTGACAATTGCTCCCCGCGCTGTCAACCAACAAAATTAAAATACGCATAGGTTGCTCGCCTCCACCCACACGACCGGACTGCCATCTCGGCTGTTTCTCGGTCGATGCATTGCAGATCCCGTCTGACACCAGCCAGGTCGTCGATCGTCCTGTTACCGGTGGGTTCCTTGAGTACGTATCGTAAGTCTCACTAGGGCCTGCTGCATCGAGTTCGCTCTTAGATGTCGCGGTCCACGCGGGTCGAGCACACGACGCCCTTCTCGGCCAGCCGCGCCGTCGTCTCCGCGTTGAAGAACGCGCCGTCCGTTGATTTTATTCGGAATTTAACTGCAAGCATCAACACAAAACTGGTAGTCAGCATCGACTTGCAACCAGCGCCTCGATACTGAAAATACGTACATCTATGGGTCTCGCCCAGCGTGTTGAGCTTCGTGAACACTGCACGCACTTCTTGCACATTGTCCTTCGCCACCGAAACACACAACCGCACAATATTCACCATTAGGGACATTGCAAAACGACACGACCGCACGACCGTAAACAGCGACTTACCGGGTGCACCATGTCCAGGAAGCTCGTCTGGCCGGGCACGATCTGGTGGTTCTGGTAGCCGAGCACGCGCGTGTACGCGGCGCTCGAGAAGAGAAATACCGCCGACGCCTCAGCAGCCACGAGGGCGATGCAGTCCATGCACTGCTCGCAGATCTGCTGGTACACCTGCAGCTGACCCACCTCGTGCTTGAGCGACTCGACGAACTCTTTCTTGCGCAGACGCGACTTGCGCGAGTGGTCGCGATTGCGCTCGCGGGACTTTTCCTCCTTAATGAGCGCCTGCTTCTCGTCCTCGCTCAGGTTCTCGAAGTTGTGCGGCGGGTTGCTCTTGATCATGGCCGAGATGTAGTCGGGGGTAGCGTCTGGGAGCCCACGAGGTCGGGCGGCATCATGCCCCCAGGCCGCACCTGAGGTCCTTTGTGGAACGGCAGAGGCGGACTCTGACCCGGGAAACCCGACGACGGGTCGTAGAGCCGGGAGCCGCCGTCCTGAAAGGCCAGTTCCGTGTTGGGGTTGTACACTTGTTGGGGGTTGGGAGCCATGGGGCCGGCCATGAACTGGTTCATGCCGCTGCCAATGCCTGCGGGCAGCGTCATGGACGTCACGTTGTTGCCGTCGTCCATGGCGTCGTTGCGGTCGCGACTGATGAGGTTCTCGAAGTACGCGGCGTTGGCCTGGATCTTGGCCATGTCGTTGGACGGCCCGAAGGCGTTGGCGTTCACGTTCGGGTCGTCGTTCTCCACTTTGATGCCCATGAGACGCGCGTACTCCTCCATGGCGTCTCCCTGTTGGGGTTGCTCCATGGGACTCAAGCCAGGCACGTACACGCCGGGGAAGACCGTCTGAGGGTCGGGAATGCCCTTGATGGGGGAAGAGAGCGTTGCGTCTGCTGGTGGCCGTACTGCGCTGCCAGGTTGGCACTCAGCATCGAGTCGTCCTGCATCATGTCCACGTCGGATTCATTGGAGAAGTCCATTGCTGGTTGGCTGGCTGAGTTTTTGGTACGTGTAGTCCCTCCCCTCTGGGTCTTACAATTGAGTACTGCAAGTCGAGCTCCGGTACGAGAGTGACACCTGGAGTGCCAGGCGCGTAGTTGGTGTGGGACACAGAGAACCAGAAGTAGTGCTATGAAGTACAGATCTGAATTCCACGCAATTAATTTATACCAGTAGATTCAGGCGACGCGTTTTTACAAAATGTAAGTAGATTGTCGCGTTGCAACTTGCAACATGGACAGCACCTGAGGTGTTACGCGGTGCATGGGTGGCGATGGCGGTCTTGGTAACGCAGGCGGCGGCGATCTTGGCGGTGTGGGTAGCAAGATCTCCGTCAATTCACCGAGCCACCAGAGGCCCCGGAACGAGTTTCTATCGGCCTTGGAATACCGGTACAGTATCTCGCTTGTTTGGCTGAGCCGGATTGTTTTACTTTGAGCCTTCATCATCGGAAAATATACAACGGCCACGAGTTCTGTTATAATCTCGACTTTTTCCGCCAACGGAGATATTAAACGAGCTATAATACCCAGGCTCGTTTCAACGCCGGGAGTCATTAACCGAGCTACCCAGGCTCGTTTCAACTGTCTCGTGACCGTACCGGTATTGCAAGTGATATCATGAACAATTGCCGTGATGGCCCTCTTGTAAAGAAGTGTTACGGTTGGGATTGGATGTACTTGTATAGCTTAATTGCTCTGATGCATGTTGACAGCGAGGCTTTCCTTGGCGGGGATGCAGGCTTTCAGGGAAAGGCCGGACTGTCTATCGAAATGCGTCCGAGCCTCGTCACATACTGCGCTCGCTGGCAAGGTGTTCCCACCTTCCCTGCTTCGCTGCAAAATGCGAGCACCGAGAATGTGCTTGAAGATAAGCCACCCGAGAATCACCATGCTATCGTCGTGGCTTAGCCTGCTTTGGTTGCTCGAATCGATCGTCCGAATAAGATTTGGGCACGTAGCGGCTAAGATTTCGGCGCAGGCCAGTCGAAATCTGAACAGTCGATCGCTTGACTACTTCACGGAAAGAGTATAGGAGGCTCGGTGGTCGCAAATTGCGAGGTAAAGCTCACCACGCTTCGTGCTGGCATTACATCTACAGAGAGTGCGAGACGTCCCCATGAGTGCGACGCCAAAGAACTGATGAGGTGATCGCTTTTTGTACCGGTGATTTACCAGTCGTGAACCAGATTCCAGTGGTGCGGGGCTTGCTGCAACTGCACACAGCTACGGCAGTGCCACCTGCAGTTTTCTCACTGCTCGACATGTTCACGCTGCGTCGGAACCAGAAGCGCCCCAAGGCCTCCCCAGCGCCTCTGTGACGTGGGCCGTGGATCCTTGTCCGGCGGTGGAGTTCCGATCATCGGGGGTCCGTCGTGTCACTCTCCGGTGGATGTGTGCCTCAGTCTGCATTGGTCTGGTCGAATCGGGCCCGAATACAGTACATGTACACGACTGCTTCAATTGCGCAGTAACCCTCCCACCCTTTCCTGTCTCCCGGATGCCAAGCGCGACTGGCCGCCAAGACGGGATCCGAGTCCGTCTCAGCTCATTACCCAACTTGCTCCCAAGTGAACAGGTTACATTGGCACCAACGCACACCTTCACGAAATGGTGTCATTCACCCGCTCACTCGGCGCCGTCACCATTGCGCTGACTGTCGCAGCTTCGTCCACACTCGCTCTCCAGGAAGGCGACTACTTCCGTCCGTCCAGCAGCGAAACTTCGGGGATTTACGGCACGACTACTGCGTACCGCCGCTCGCCGTGCCCCGCACTCAACACGCTCGCCAACCACGGATACCTTCCTCGCAACGGACAAAACATCACGCACGACATGTTGTCTACCGCTCTCGAGAACGTGTACAACCTCGGATCCGGTGTGGTCGCGATTCTAGTCTCCCAGGTGCCGGACACGATCAGCCTCGACTACCTCGGCATGCACAACAAGATCGAGCACGACGCGTCGCTCGCTCATACGGACGCCTACTACGGCTACGACCCCATGACGGCCAACGAGACACTGGCTGAGGACCTCTTCAGTCGCGCTGGAAGCGATGGACTGCTCACGTAAAAGATCGTGGCCACCACTCGCAAGGATCGTGGCAAAACGTGCAGCGCTCAAAACCCGGAGTGCCACTACGGGGTGAAAGCTCAAACTCTGGCTTTCCTCGAGGCGTCGGTGCTTCTGATGGCTTTGGGCCCCGGTGACACGATCTCGGTGGAGCACGCGCGCTCGTTCATTATCGACGAGAAGTTTCCGGACGACTACGCGGCTCCTGGGTCCACTGTCGGAGTTGTTGAGCTGCTTGCCAGAGCGGCGACCCTCAAGGCAGAATCATGGGTGTAGTCATGGGAAATACAATATTAAATGTTACGCGGTGTCAATGGTGATCCATAATAACGATTGCAAATACAATATAATAATAGCAATAATTTCAATGTATTTTTAGCGATTTTTAGGGAGTAGAAAATCCGCCCAGGGACGTGCTTAAAACTAAAAACATAATCTCCCAGAAGCGTGGCGCGCGGAGTGAGGTAAACACATGTTTGCATCACGAAAACAGTATTTCACACGGCGGGGCCCAGAGCAGAAGAGGTTACACTCCGCAGCTAGAGTCAAACAGTTGGAATACAATACTATTCTGTACAAAAAAATAAACTTAAATGCGCTAAAATCAATAATAAATTATTCCGTCAGTTTAATATCCGTAATATTAATATTATATTATTTTTCCCAGGCCCTGTTATATTAAATATAATTATTTAATAATTAATAGTAGACCAAGAGCAAGCAGCTGCATGTTTTACTGTTTGCCTGTAGCCATGAATAGCCCTTGAGTACATGTAAAGTTTTGTGTGTACTGTATCACTGCTACGTTGGCGATTGCGCTCAACACAGTACCATCAGCAAAGCTAGTAAAGGAAGGATACACAGTGACGGTCGTCACTGTGACGCTCTATGGGGATAGCCTCCCAACGTTAACGTTTGCATTGTTTGTGTTTGTTGCTTCACTTCAACATGATAAACATTTTAGCATTGCTACGCGCCTGGACCACCAGCAAACAAATCGGGAGATGATCGCTGAAGCGATTCGGTTCATTACTTTCCGTCTACAGTAAAGGCCGGCGCTTTACGGTACATGTATATCACTCCGCTCTCCGTAGCTACCAGAGAACCATTTGCCGAATAGCATCCACTCCGACAGATCTACTCAAGCAGCCGCCATATTCAACATGGTTCTTCGTACGTTGTATGCTGCTTTGGCTGTCATACTTGCTGCCACTGCTGTTCGCGATGTAACTTCAACGAAAGCTGGCGGAGACCGCCAGATCGAGGGATACCGTCAAGCCACCGAACAACTGCAAGTCGGTGAATACTACAAACCTTCAGCCGAGGAAGGATCGGGCGTGCCAAACACGACTGCAGCTTTCCACCGTTCACCGTGCCCAGCTCTCAACGCGCTGGCAAATCACGGTTACTTGCCGCGTGATGGTCAAAACATCGCCAAGGGCGTGCTAAAGGCGGCGATCATGAACGTGTTCAACATGGCGAATGACACGGCCACAACGCAGGTCGGTCAAGTGCCCGATGTCTTCTCGCTCGAATTTCTAAGCCGCCATAATGCACCCGAGCACGATGCATCACTGGTGCACACAGACGCCTACTTTGGACACGACCCGATGCTGGTAAATATCACCCTCGCGGAAGATGTCTTTGCTCGGGCCGACGCCAATGGAATGATCACCACCCCAGCCGTGGCTTCTGTCCGTAAGGACCGAGCGGTACTATGCCAGACCACAAACCCCGAGTGCACATTCGGCGCCGGTGAGAAGAAAAAATCCTTCCTGCAAGCAGCGCTTTTGCTCGTGGCACTCGGAGAGGGTGATTCTATCTCCGTTGAACACGCACGTTCATTTCTTGTCAAGGAACAGATCCCGAACGACTTTGTGAAGTCAGCTGAACCCGTCTCAGTGGCGAGGCTTAATGCCACGTCGGCAGAGCTAGTTGCACTTGCAGCCTAATTGAGAGAGCACGGAGTGGAAAGTGGGCGAACATAAAGGCAAACAACTACACACAGTTTTTTGTAGCAGTGTCAAGACCTCCTGCGAATTGATTTGCGTGAGATGCGTGCTCGATCCTTATGGCTGCTCAACGATCCGGGGGTAAACCTTATATTTTGATACATGATTCTTAACTCTCGAGCGAGACACTCGCGTTTATCAGTGATAACGCGAGTTGATAACTTATACCACAGTCCGCTAGGAAATGAGGCTTGACTTCAATGTGCAAAACGCATGGAGCTCTTCAACTACACCTTGGATACCTTCGTCGTTGTTAAAAGCAGAGGCCGCAGTGGAAAATCTAATACATGCCCGGTCCCCGTTTCATTGCAGTGGGTGGATGTCAATGTGTTAAACTGAGTTTGTCGGTTCCACCCATGATAATCTGCGGGCTTTATCCCGAGAGTAGGTTTATTGTAGCGATATACATAGAACAGCCACAAGTGGACATTTGATTGAAAAACGGATTTTCCGATACAAAAGCCAAGTAAGCCCGAGACGGACACACGTCGACCAGCTTCGAGCTCCAGCCCACTTGAATCAAAAGTGCACATAACGATACGAACGGGGTGATCCTCGCTGAGCGTGGATTCCTCGGAGATGTCATGGGGCAAAGCCACAGGAGCCCTGCTTTAACCGCAAAAATAAAAGCCACAGGAGCCCGAGCCTCATATGCACACCGCGACAGCACAAACTTGATTTGACATTGAGAATTACGTGTCATCGTTCAGCCAGAGATCGCTGTTCGGAGTACAATGCAATACATGTAAGCTTAGCAATACCATCGGTAATGAAGTACGGTGACTGGGGGATTGTTGTTGCCAGTGCAGGCCAATTGATCGTAGAATCAACGAAAACCTGCGGGGCAGAGACAGCGTCTCATGCTTATAATGGCTCTCACACTTCCACCAAGCTGTCAGCAGACCTTCGAACAAGAAACAAAATGCCATGCATGATTAGATGCTTGTGTCCTACCGCTGCACTATCGTCACTGGACAGCACCTCCGCTCTACTCAGGCTCGTGACGCAAGATGAGAGACCAGCATAACCAAGCGAGCGCTTAACGAGTGCACACGGCCACCCGGCTGTCCGTCACTGGAAATAGAATCGACAGTCGCTCGATCAACTTCAAGGCGGATCCGTATATTTCGTTCGAAAATCCACTCTTTAGTCGGTCGTAAAAGACACACAAATGCTGGCCTTTACTTAAATAACCCGTTTTTAGAAATGGATTATACTTCATTTTGCATCGAAAACCCCTCCAATATATGGTCATTGCAAGCAGATTAATCCATTCTGAGTCATGATTAGTACTGGGTGATTATTCATAAAGTCAACGACGCATCTGGTTTGCCCCTCCTTCGTCCGACGTTGCCGATCTATTCAGTAAGCCCGCGTTGGCTGCGGTGCCACTCGCTCGAGAAATAAATCTGGATAATAGCCAGGAGTTTGTATCTCCAGATGAGGCGCCAATTCGGAAAGGACAATGGTGAACATGTACAGTATGGGCATTGCACAATGTCGGGAGCGTCTGGCAAAATGCAACACGGTTCACGAAACGAAGCCACATGCTTATCCTCATTTCGGAATTGAGCTCGTGACCCAAACATACCAGTGATACACATGACGATTTCAGAAGTTGTGCAGAGCGGTCTCTTCGAAGGAGATAGCGAGGATCAGCAACTGATCCGGATACCAATCCGCGCTGCCGAAAGTGGGAAGTCAAAAGGAGGCGCTCTCGTCGCCAAGACCCACCGAGCGAGCGGAGTCGTTTACTATGGACAACCGACGAGCACGACCGATTCCTGGAGGCGCTGGAGGTCTACCCTTCCGGGCCCTGGAAAGTCATCGCCGATCACGTCGGGACACGAACCACTCGACAGACTATGACCCACGCCCAGAAGTACCGCCAGAAGATCGAGCGACGAAAGCAGAGAGGGCGACGAGATAGCATCGACAGCGCCCTCTCCGAGTCGTCTTCACAAGCGACCGACAGTCAATCCAGAGAACCCTCGATGGTGGAACCTCCTTTTGACCCCACCGAGCACGCCGTACTGTTGGAGTTCCTGGACAGTTTCCACCCCAGTGAGATCGACCACGATGACCCGCTTCCCTACATGCAGGACTGCGACTTTTGCTAGACTCTGATACAACTACAGCTTCGACGTTCGGAATTTAGATCGTGTTGAAGTTTGAAAGGGTCGACTATAAAAAGTAAAACTCGCTAATTGTTTTCAACTGTCCCTAGGTGTTGCCTCCAGCCTCCGCTCTTCACTATCGATGATATTGTTATCGAACGGCGAGCTCGCTGCCATAGCAAGTCGACGCGCGAGGCTCAAATCAAGTTTGTGCCGTCGTATTTCATGTGACCAGGCTCGGACTCCTGCGGCTTTTCCACATGGAATCTCGGCGGTACGTGGTACTGATGATCGCCCCCGTTCGTATCGTTATGTGCACTTTGATTCAAGTGGGGCTCGAGCTCAAGGCCGGCCGACGTGCGTCCGTCTCGGGCTCACTTGGTTTTTGTATTGGAAAATCCGTTTTTCAATCAAATGGGTTCGTTAAGTCCAATTGTGGCCGCTCTATGGATATCGCCCCAATAAACCCGCGCGCGGTGTTTACACCGCAATAAAGCCCGCAGTTTATCATGGGTCGAGCTTTCGACACCAAGTTTAACACACGGTGGATTTGTTTTCACCCATTGCACTAACGCCTCAAAAGTGCGGGTTTTTCGATCGACGACCGCTCTTTCTCTCCCACCCACTTCCCTTCCTCACACCGAGCATCTATCAAGTGTCCGACCGGGCTCACCACCAATGTATCAGGAAAATTTCCACTGCGGCGACGTCGGTCCTTGCTTGACAACGAACGTATCCAAGCTTTGGTTGAAGATCTCCATGCGTTTTGCACATTGAAGTCAAAGCTCATTTCCATTTTAGCATCCTCGCACTCACATCGAAAACACGAAAGTGACAACCCCAAAGCCAACCATGACGATCTCCTCAGTCGTGCAAAACGGTTTCTTCCACGATGGCAACCAGCTCATCCGCATCCCTCCACGATCAGCGGAAAAGGTGACGGCATCTCGACGACGTGCTCGTCTCGCCCGCGAAAAGTCCAAGAAGCGGATGAGCGACCGCAACCGTCTGCTCTGGACCAGCGAAGAGCACGAACGATTCCTAGAAGCTCTGGAGATGTACCCGTCGGGTCCGTGGAAGGTCATTGCCAACTACGTGGGCACTCGCTCGACTCGACAAGCCATGACCCACGCACAAAAGTACCGTCAGAAGATCGAGCGTCGAAAGCAGAAACAGCTCAAATTGAGTGCAGACGCCACCTCCAGCTTACCCGAACTCGACGCCCTGTTCCCGTGCTCCCCTACGACCGTTGACAACCTCAACTTCAGGCTTCAGAGCGAGGTGATGGCGGTACCAATGAATGAAGAACAGTCGACTGTCAGCACTCCTGATATTGACGACGACGTCGAACGTGCAGTGACGATGGAGTTCCTGGATGAATTCCAGCCACTGACGATGGACTGCGAGGAACCTCTGACGGGGTTGTCTGGATTCTCCAGCGACGACCCGTTCTGGCTCGACATTGGCGCTATCAGCTCTTCCATCGCTACGTCTGCAGTACCAGAACCTGCTACATGGGAAGCAAGTGAGATTCTCTCGCTATAAGGAAGTTTTTAATGCCTAGTCCGAGTTACATGTTAGCGTAGAATGCAGTGAAATACCGGTAGTTAATTAATTTTGAAAACGACTTTTGACTTTCATCGACAGTAAGATATCTTCGCTATCTTCGCGATGGAGCCGCGACCGTTGCTCGAGCTAAATGTGCAGCAGGCGATCGCTAGCATCTTGCAGAAGCCTCGATGGTGGATTAAGTGGCAGGATCAGGAGATCCACCACAAATGGTTGAGTGAGGGAGCAGCAGCTACTGCTCAAGACGTTTGACCAGTCGCTGGTGGACTGGAGCCATAGACGAACCCCACTGCATGATCTCGGTGGGCTACTACGGGAACCCAAGAGCCCCGAGAAGCATGAAAAATTGAGAAAGTGGCTCAAACTAGTCGTCACCGACTTTAAGATTAGCGATGATGATCAAGAAGACGAAGACGAGGAGGGGGAGGATGAAGAAGAAAGTAACGACGACGATGAGGAAAACGATTCCGCGACCAAGACGAGAAAGAGAAGTGGAGGTGCTGGATTGAATGCGGTCGAAAGGAAGAGACTACGCACTCTAGAAAAGAAGTTGATGCACAGGGGTCCTACGCGACGGTAAAATGGACATTGAACCAGCTTCTTTTACATGAAAGGCTGAGTGCTGTTCCAGTGGAGGAGTGGACGGAGGAGACCACAAAATCTCCTGTTGATGCAGCTCGCTTCGTGAACGACCCAAACCTTGCACATCGAGCAGCTGAATTCGTCCTTGCAGTACGACGAGGTGTCAGTGTCGAGGATGCTCTCCCAATTCCGCCTGGATCAGACCTGTTGAATGCCGATCGAGTGTTCAAACTCAAGATGCATTGTGAAAAGATTCACAACGAGCTTAGCGACGTCCAGAAGTACATTGCGAAATACCTCGAGTTGGTTGCGAAGAGTGAGAAGTTGACCGCTGACATTGATCATGTTGGGACTGTGATCTGTCCTGCTGGTATCGATGGTGTATGGATCAGCGACAACAACATCCCTGGCGAAGTGGCCACCAAATTTACCACTGAGGTGGAGGAGCTGGAAAACGTACCGGTGGAGAAGAGAGATTGGCATCCACACTCAGATAAACAAGTGCTGGACTTGATTCATCCGTCCCTCTTTGCTGTGTGTTCGGACAGACCATGAGAGTGTCGAGCGCATCAGATCCGTCGACATCCAGCACTCCTGTGGAGCAAATGCATCGCTTAATGTTTACAGGGTCTAAGTTGGTCGAAAAACCAATGGGTTGCGACACGGCGTACCAGTGGATTCCATCCGACTTTCTCGTGAGTGAGGGAGGTAAAGCTGGGCAAGATGATGTGAGCGCAGTGCGTATTTTGTCATACATCAACAACTTACACCCCGAGCAGTTTGACGATCTGTACGATTCCATCGGTAACATCTTCGGCCATTTTGTGCCGCTTTTCGAGCGTACACTGTCTGACCAGGAAGAGGGAATGTCTCGATCTGTATTTCGGGTCAATATGCAGTGTCATGATACATCCGTAGAACTTCCACCTCGCCCGAAAGTACCGACGTCGGTAAAGGGACCAAAGAGATCCGTGAAAGTCTCACTTCGGGGTAAGACACTACAGGTCATCGTGAAAATCGCCGAAATTATCCTTACCCCGGATAATTCTTGCTACGCAGGCGGTACCTGGCAAATTGAAGGCACACCAGCGGAGAAAATCGTCGGGACTGGTATCTATTATTTCGGTTGTCAGAATATCAAAAACTCTCGGTTAGCGTTTCGTGCTGAGGTCGAAGAACCACCCTACCAGCAGAATGACGATGACGGCGTCGCCGAGATTTACGGCCTCTTCGGGAATGATCTGTTAGTGCAAGAATTAGGCTTCGTCGAGACCTCGACGTCTCGATGTGTGATGTTCCCCAATGCACTGCAACATAAAGTCCAGCCATTTGAGCTCGAAGACCCTACCAAGCCTGGAGTTCGCAAGGTTCTGGCTTTCTTTCTCATTGACCAATCCCTTCGACGTCAATTATTCCTCCTCAACAAGAAGAATGGATAAAAACCATGGAGTTTACAGATGTTGACACAGTGAGGCAGAATATCCGCTCAATGCTGCCAAGTGGAATGTCTCTAGCTGAAGCTCAACAGCATCGACTGAAACTGATGAAAGAGCGATCTGTGCCAGAGCTGAACGAAGATGATAGACATGGCAACCCTCGCTACTTCTCGTTGTGCGAGCACTAATCAGCCACCATGGAACCACATAGGTACTATCTCTTTCTTTAGTACTATATGGATACGAGATCGAGGTAGTATCCTACCACAGGGGTCGAAAAGGGTTTCTGTGTTCCTCGAATTTCTCTCGTAATTCCCATCAGTCATAATCCATCGCACCTTTGCACAACAAAAACACAATCGTCAGTAAGAAATTTTTGCGATGGAGCCGCGATCATTGTTCGAGATAAATGTGCAGCAGGCTATCGCTGGCACTTGCAGAAGCGTCGATGGTGGATCAAGTGGCAGGATCAAGGGATCCGCACGAAATGGATGGGTGAAGTGGAGCTGCAGCTACTGCTCAAGACGTTTGACCAGTCGTTGCCGAGATGGAGCCATGAACGAGCTCCACTGAAGGCTCTTGGCGGCATACTTCAGGCGCCCGAGAGCCCCGAGAAACGGGACAAGTTGAGGAAGTGGCTCAAAGGAATTGTCACGGAATTGGACACTTGCGGGTTAAGTGAAGAAGGAAAAAGACAACGGACCTTGAGGCAAGAGGTGACTTTGACGGAATCGTACCCAGCTGTGAAATGGACATTGAACCAGCTTCTATTGCATGAAAGGCTGAGAGATGTTCAGGTGGAGGAGTGGACGGAGGAGACCACAAAATCTCCTGTTGATGCAGCTAAACCTTGCACCTCGAGCAGCTGAATTCGTCCTTGCAGTACGGCGAGGTGTCAGTGTTGAGGAAGCTCTCCCAATTCCGCCTGGATCGGATCTGTTGAGTGCCGATCGAGGGCTTAAACTCAAGATGCACTGTGAAAAGATTCACAATGAGCTTTGCGCCGTCCAGGACTACATTGCGAAATACCTCGAGTTGGTTGCGAAGAGAGAGAAGTTGACCACTGACATTGATCATCGTAGAGCAAATATCTACCCTGCTGGTGTTGACGGTGTATGGATCAGCGACAACATCATCACTAACGAAGTGGCCACAAAGTTTAGGATCGAGGTGGAGACACTGGAAAATGTACCAGAGAACGAGAGGGATTGGCATCCCAACTCGGGTAACCAAATACTGGACTGGGTTCATCCGTCCCTATTTTGCTGTGTGTACGGACAGACTATGAAAGTGTCGAGCGCGCCAGATCCGTCGACATTCAATACTCCTGTGCAGCAGATGCATCGCCTACCGTTTACAGGTTCTGAGTTGGTGGAGAAACCAGCGGGTTGCAACACGGCGTACCAATGGATTCCCGCCGATTTTCTCGTGGGTGAAGGAGGTGAAGCTGGGCAAGACGACGTGAGCGCAGTGCGCATTTTGTCGTACATCAACAACTTACACCCCGAGCATTATGGCGATCTGTACGATTCGATTGGAAAAATTCTTGGCCATTTTGTGCCACTTTTCGAGCGGATGCTATCGGGTCGTTCTGCAGGTGCACGAAGGCCATCTTTTAACGTTGACATGTACGATCACTACCCATGGCGTGTATTTCCTCGTCGCCCAAAGCTGCCAAAAAATAAAAGATTGATGAAACACTTACGAAATGATCCGGTGACGATGAGAGGGAAGCAAATTCAGGTCATTGTGAAAATTGCCGAAATTATTCTCACCCCGGAGAAACCTTACTATTTCGGTGGTGCATGGCACATTGAGGGCACACCAGCGGAGAAAATCGTCGGGACAGGCATCTATTATTTCGGATGTGAGAATGAATATCAAGGATTCTCGACTATCTTTTCGAGCAGATACCGAAGAACCACCGTACGAGCACAACGACGATGATGGCGTTGCAGAGATTTACGGACTTTTCAACGATGAACCCCTGCTGCAGGAGGTTGGCGACCTCCAGACTACGGCATCTCGCTGTGTTGCATTCCCCAATTGGCTGCAACATCAAGTTCAGCCATTTGAACTTGATGATCGGAGCAAAGCTGGAGTTCGCAAAATCTTGGCGTTCTTCCTCGTTGATCCGGGCAGCCCCGTTCCTTCGACGTCGGTGATTCCTCCACAGCAGCAGACCTGGATAGAGTCTGCGCTTGAGACAATCGCTGTAGTGGAGAGGAACATTCAGTCGATGTTGCCTCGTGGCATGTCGTTGCGAGAAGCCAAGAAATATCGTCGAAAGCTGATGGAGGAGAGAGGTGATTCGTCGCAGGATGATGGCGAGGATGGGTTTTGCAATCCCCGACACTTTTCATTTTGTGAGCACTAAAGACCAGCGAAAGGAAGCGGGTTGACATTTGTGTAGGAGCAGTTAATTGCGTACTTCTCCACCTGGCTCCTCTTAGATTCGTCAACCAGTACCAACGATGAGAATACAGAGATGGTGTAGTTCGCAATTGCAAGCAAGATTCACTGTGTACTCCATTGTAAACGCAACAATAGCGGCTGCGGTATTACCGTGAATCGCGATGTGAACGCCTGCGGCTGCGCGGACAACCTCGTCCGCCACAATACTGTAGGAACGAAGAGCAAAGGCTGACGTAGTGCCACAGTGTTGCGGAAAGTCCTCGAGTGGTAAGGGTACCAGTATTGTTTAGGTTGTAGCAATAGCATAACATAATCTCGCGATCCGATTGCAAACACGTAAGCCGAACTTCGGTTGTGATAGAAGAGACCTTCGACAGCAAGCTACGCACGTGTCATTCTCCAATTTATCTTGGCCAGAGACAACCTTCTCCACCAAAGCTCAACGGAATCAGTTGACCATGCCCAAAGCTCTAGCTCTCGGAAAGAACCGCTCCACGGAGAGCAACGACCCTGACCACGCCACGCGCCTTTCGCAAGTGGACGTACGTCCCGCAGCTTGTCGTATTCGACCTCGACTTCACCATGTGGTTTCCGGCCATGGACGAGTTGCACGGTGAGAAGATCACCAAGGACCCAGTCACGGGTGACGTCACGGACGCTGTGGGCGAGCAAGTGCATTTCTACCCGGAAATCCACGCCGTGCTGAGCGTGCTCAAGACGGACCCGCAGTTCCGAAACACGAAGGTGGGCGTGGCGTCCAGAACCGAGGAGATCGAGAACGCCAAGACGTGTCTAAAGCTCATGGACGTGTCGCTGTGTGGCGAGGCAGGCGACAAGTCACTCGGCAGCTTGGCCGACTTCGTGACCGTCTTCCCGGGCAACAAGACGACGCACTTCAAGCAGCTCCAGGAGCAGAGCGGAATTGCGTTCGAGGACATGCTGTTCAACGACGACGAAGAAGGTAACGTGCAGGACGTGAGCGCTTTGGGTGTCGTGTGCTCCCATTGCCCCGAAGGTCTCACGGTGGCGTCGTGGCTGCAAGGGATGGAGGATTTCCAGCTGGCCAAGAAGCAGCAGAGCGCGTAAGTTCGTACAGTCTAGCGATGCAACATCAAGCCTACTTCCTCACTGCAAGTAGACGATAATACGCACTCAATACTCAGCTTGTACACTTGCACTAGAGATGGCTACATGTCTGCTTGGTGAGCCCAACCACATTGCTACATTGCTTTGCGATCCGACGACGACCAGTCATTCGTAACGGTTCTGCCCGTCCCCTGCAAGAAGCCCGTCATGCCCCGTGCCAAGGCCAAAATGAAGCTCAAGGCGAAGCGAGCCAAGTCCAAGACGTCCGGCCCTTCCACCAGGTCGCACACCATTTCCCGAACATGGGATCACGTTCCGCGTCTCGTGGTGTTCGACTTGACTTCACGTTGTGGTATCCCGAGATGTACGAGCTCTGGGGAGCCCCGTTCAAGAAGAACGCGACGACGGGCGCTGTGACGGACTGCAAGGGGGAACAAGTGCACTTCTTCGGGGCGGTGCACTCGGTTCTGAGTATTTTGGAAACGGATCCGCAGTTCCGAGACACGACGGAGGTGGCGGTGGCCTCGAGGACGACGGAGCCCAAGTGGGCCAAGACGTGTATGCGACTCATGGACGTCGACATTGGCAGTGGAGGACACGAAGATGAGGAGGAGGAGGAGGAGGAGGAGGGAGAAGATGAGGACACGACCAAGACGTCACTGCAGACCATCGTCGACTACGAAGCCATCTACCCTCGCAACAAGCGAGTGCACTTTGAACAGTTGAAAAGGACAGCGGCATCCCGTACGAAGACATGCTCTTTTTCGACAATGAGTACGGCAACGTGCACGACATTCAGAAGCTGGGCGTGACCTGTGCTTACTGTCCGCATGGACTGACCGAAGGCTCGTGGATTCAAGGAATGGAAGCTTTCCAAGCAGCCAAGAGGAAGTCAACCACCAGTGACTAGAATTGATCATGAACTTCTTAAAATAGCAACCTTCAAATCCTTAATTACATACCCAATTTATGATTGGCTCTCCCTACGTTCACCAACTATCGGGTAGAAAACATGCTTTTTTCGAATAAGTCCGATTACACACTCAAGTGTAGTGCTTACGAATTACCGGTATGAAGGAGTATTTGTAAAAAAATCTCGACGAAGTTAGTGCATGTGGTTTACACCAGTCGTATAACTTTGTTGCTGTCCATGTCCTGGGTCACACTGGAGACCGTCGTGTCGCCTGCCACGGGGATCGCCGCCAAGGATGCCGCTGCCAAGCTCTTGCAGGCCACAGAGTTCGTGCGTGCCGTGCCGAAGACCACTCCCACGGCATACATGGCGCGCAGCTTTGAGGAGACGAACAGGATCGTGCGCGATTACGATGAGGAGACCATGTGTCCTGTATTCCTGCTCTTCACGAGCGGCATTAACACCAACGGATCCTACTGTTTCCAGCCGTTTCAGCTGATCAAGAACAATGTGTACGAAGGCGTGAAGCGCGTTCTGCGCTACACCAGGCTGGTTGAGATCCAGAAGGGGTCCGATACCTACTGGAACGACCTCATGAACCCGTTCCGCCATAATCAGCTCTTCTGCATCGATTTACTGCCGACGCTGATGCGATCCGACCTCGGCGACAATTCGTCAGCGTTGCTCGCCCACCCGAGCTGCTGCTCCGTTTGTTTGCAGTCGTGTTCTATTGTTCGCTGCTGGGTTTCACTGACTAACTTGACAACTGATTTTGCTCGTTTCTGTATCTTTAGACGTTGTGCTGCAAGTGAGCACACCCACTGCATGGGCACCGCACAAATGGTATCACTGCCAAATTTGAAACAGTAAATCTACGAAAGTTATATAATGGAAGACGTACATTAGCATTAGTTGTCGCAAACATCTAGGAAAACTGTTGTGAACATCTTGAATCTGCAATCTTCTGTATCGCTTGGCGACATCAGTCGCGGCGATATCTTACTCAATGTTGTTAACGCTTTCGCTCACGCATGGCCATATTTCAACGTCAGATACCAAGAGGATACACACCAACTTTACAAGATTAGTTCCGGTCAGAGATCGAAACAGGTCTCGTACCAGCCAAGCCACTCGACGCGGAAGTACCGCAGATGTTTGGGACGAGGGTGTTGGCTACTACGCTAAGTATTTCATTTGCACCCATGGTTGGAAGTTCAAGCCCAGGGGCAAAGGGAAATGAACGAACCACAACCTTCGTTCCATCAATTGTCCGGCGAAGCTGAACGCCAATTTGATCATGGACGAGGATGGCGTGTTCAAAGTTCGGGTGTCCTGTCACAATAAAGGCCATACCCACGACGTTAACGGGAACGTATACTACTCGTACTCTGAAGCATGACAGATCACATCCCCGGGCACATGGGATGTCGTCAAAACCCTGGTGCAAGGTGCGACTTTTAATTGCATGCGTTTCCTTATGATTCTCTAAAATGTTTGATGCAATGTGTAGGTGGATCGAAGAAGAAGAAAATACTGCGCTATCTCAAGCAGGTGTCTGGCAAGCCAATTTTGGCAAAGGATGTTGAGAACCTGATCGCGAAGATGCGGCGAGAGACGTACACATCGGAGGATGACAATGTACGCGTCTCTCAACTTCTTAAAGATTTCAGCGAAGGTCCTGGTAACGCCGTCAACGTCTTCCGGGACAAGAACTCGGGGCTGACTTCATGCATCACGCTCCAGACGGCGTTCATGAGGCGGATGACACGCAAGTTTCCGGAAGCTAAGTGCATCGATGCAACCTATGGCACGAACATCAATCGGTACGAGCAAATTGTTGATCCGATCACTCTTTGTTGATACTTTGTTATTTAATCACCAACTAACACCAACGTTTCCTAACGTAGCTATCGCTTGTTCAGTTTTATGGTCACCGATAAGTTTGGGTGTGGAGCATTTGCCCAACATGCTCTTGTTAACGGAGAGAGCAGATCGAACATGGAGTGTGCCGTATCCGCGTTCAAGGAGAACAATCCTACTTTGCACGAGGTGAAGGTGATGTTTATTGATAAGGATTTCACTGAACTGGCGTTGCTTCAAGGCGAGTTTCCAGATGCCACTGTAATTCTGTGTCATTTTCACGTCATTGATTACCTGAATCAAGAGGTGAGCAAGAGAAGCTATGGCCTCACAAACTTTGAGAAGACGCATGTTTAAAACATGCTGACGATGATGGTTCGTACAGGAACAGAAAGCTCGTTCCACCACTACCTGTCTGCGTTAAAGGAGCTTTGTGAGTCGAGGCCTGCCTTCATGGATTATTTTGAAGCGAACTGGTTGAGTTGCAAGGAGTTATGGTGCACGTTTAAGCGTGGAGATATTCCACATCTTGACAACAACACGAACAACAGGCTCGAGGCAAGTTGGGGTGCAGCGAAAGAGTTTTTGCATCGGCATATGGCAATGGATGAGTGCATTGATCACTTGCTTTTCTTACAACAGTCAGCTGAAGACGAGTACGGTGCGAAAGTGAAGCGAGTTGGCTATCGATACAATCAACAATATGATGATAAAATGCGAATTCTGGCAAAGTTTGCCACCCGTCACGCGTGTGATTTCGTGGAACAGCAATACAAGCTTAGTCGTCTGGTGAAGTATCGTCTCTCGGTAGATGAAGCAAGTCCATCATACTTAAATCTGAAGAACGAGGATACTGGAGGCACGTACGCTGTCCACCTGGAGGGAAATAAGTGCAGCTGCAGTTTTCACCAGACGCTTCGTCTTCCGTGTCGCCATGTCATGTATGCGCGTAAGGTTTTCGTTCGGTTATTCCTCATGACTCAATTCCTGAACGCTGGTTAATTGTCGATGAAGACGAAGCTGATGACGCCGCAGCGACTCCCGAATGTTCAGCGTTCATGAAGTGGAGGTTTGTTCGAGTCGCGTTCCTAACCATAACGAGAAATATCGCGCCGGTTTTTGCAGTATGCCAAAGAATTGCTGAAGTTATCGCGGATAAAGGAACACGCAGTTTTCACGAGTGGCTGGGGTAGTTGAAGAAGTTGGAGGACATTGCGAGACTCGGTGGCGTCGTTCCTGATCCTCGCGAAGTGAAGACGGTTGTGACGACCGACACAGTTGGTGCTGCAGTCACCAAGTCATATGGTAAGAAAGTTACCAACACGGCCACCAATTCGATCACCAATTTCACCAACTCAGCAAGGGTTGGTAAGAAAGTTACCAACTCGGCCACCTATTCGACCACCAATTTGGGCATAGTGGTGATGTTGCCACCAATTCAGCGATCGGTGGTGAGGAGGGCACAAATGCAAGCATCGCGATTACACCGAGAGCAGATTTTAGGTTGTAATCTTGAAGAAACCTCCGATGTGTCTAAGCCCGACCACGATCTACTTATCGAATTGAACCCCGCTAGCAAGCCTTCAGGAAGACCAAAGCAAAAGAAAGCAACCAAAAAGCTAAGATGCGCAAAGACTTCGAAAACACCAAGGCATTTGCGGACCAACTAAACACGGTTGGTGACGTAACACTAGCCAAGCTTCGAGATTACATTGACAAGATAAGACTGTCACTCTCATCCGTTGAACCAGTATTTTCAGCCATCCGGCCTATGTATGAGAAGGCTCTTTACAAGCGACCGAAAGGACGAGTGAAAATTCCCGGTGAAACATTGGAAATTGAAAGCGACATCCGCTTCGTCCTGCCTGAACTACTGGTAAACAAATCAGCAGAAGCAGGAAAAATGCCGCCTTTCGAGAATGCACTAAAACACATCGTACGACTGCCGCCACCGATGTTGCCGTGCATATCTTAGATGCTGGAATGTTCCCGCTGCAAGATATTGATACTATGAAGGAATGGCATGATCTTTCAAAGAAAATCAAGTGCACGCGGACGCGAATCAAGTGGGTCGAGAGCAAACCACATAGTGAAGAGCGACGTGCAATTCTAGCCAAGATACCTGTGATGAACATGTATTCTGCATTCAAGTCTCGTATTGGAGAAACGATTGTCCAGTTCCAAGACCTTACGAAGTTTGCAAGTGAAAAGTGGCTCTCGGACGGGTGCGTTTTTGTGGCTGCACTTCAGGTAGCGAAACAAGCACGAGAGGCTGGAATTAATAGCGGTGGCGTCGAACAAATTCTCGTAGTGGACCCTGTTTACTTGGGCTTCGAAAAGGAATCCGACAGGAAGAGATTGCTCGATACACGGAGACAGATAATAAGCAAAGATGCAAAAGGTCGTGTCATTTTCTTCCCGGTAAATATTCGAGTGGACATTGCGCATTGGTGTGGCGCCGTTGTTGACTTTCGAAGTTGCACGGTCTGGATATACGACCCTCTACAACGGAGTGACTACCTCGATGAAGTCTTGAGTAAGAGCAAACAATATATCGTACCGTGTAAACGTTTCTTGGAACTCCTCCCACGAGGAAAACTTGCCTTCAAAAGTGTCAAATGGCTGAACAATTCCATCGTCCTCATCTCCTTCACTCTCGCTAACGTGGTTCCTTTTCTTGGGTTTGCCAAGAGTCATAGCACACACAGGGATCGAGCGGCGAGCGGGTCCTGGTGGCGAAGGGGAGCGGGTCGCGTGCGGCAAGTGGGTCCTGGCGGTGAAGGGATGCGGGTCGCGTGCTGCGAGCGAGCGGCGGGCGTGTTCTGGTGGAAAGGGGACTAGGTCCTGGCAGTGAGCACGTGCAGCGGGCGGGTTCTGGTTGTTGTCAAGAAGGCGCCTCGGGCAGCTGCGGTATACCGGTAGGATACCGGTATGACCTTCACTCAGTGGGACCGCAATCATTCCTGTGTTTACGGGACACTGATGATGGGACGCGGGACACTGATGATGGGACACTGTTTACGCTACGGGATTACGGGACACGTGGGTACAAGATTGTGGGTACAAGATGGGCATCCACGTGGCAGTCGCTGATTGGCTGAAGCAACTCAGTATCCGGTAGAGAATCCAGTAGAGTGTATCCAGTAGAGAATCCAGTAGGCTTAGAGGTAGCAAGGGAGTTTGCGAACTAAGGACCTAAATCAATCACTTTGCATTTTGCCATCAACCGACCAAAGCCTTTTGGTTATGAGCCCAAGCCCCGTCTTCCCTGCCCAAGACCCCGACTACGCCTTCGCCATGGACGCCACCCCGACCACGACCGCCCGCATCAACAAGTTCAACGGAACCAACTTCCACACGTGGAAGTTCAAGATGCAGATGGTGCTCGAGGAGCGCGAACTGTGGGAAGTGACGAGTGGGGAAGTGAAGCTGGAGCACTGCACGACCACGGCGGATCAAGCGACGTTCAAGAGGAAGTCGCGTAAGGCGCTGGCGATCATCTGTCTCGCGATGGAGGACTCGCAGCTGCCGCTGGTTCGCTCGGCCAAGGACGCGCATGATGCATGGTCAAGACTGGAAGGACACTTCGAGAAGAAGAGTTTGGCCAACAAGCTCTTTCTTCGTCGGCGTTTCTTCACGACGATGATGGAGGAAGGTGACGATGTGCTGGAGCACATCAACAAGCTCAAGACGCTGGCGGAGCAGCTCGACGCGGTTGGCGCTCCGGTCAGCGAGGACGACTTGGTGATCACGCTTCTGGGCAGTCTGAGCGAGTCGTACCAGTTCCTGATCACGGCGTTGGAGTCGAGAGCCGACTCGCTGTCGTGGGAACTCGTGACGTCTCGGCTGCTGCATGAGGACATGAAGCGCAAGGAACAAGGTGGCGGTGTCGACGGAGCCGCGCACGGTCAAGGTCAAGCGTTCATGGTCAACAACAACAAGCGCAAGGGCCGACCGGTGAAGAAGACCGGGGCGTGCCACAACTGCGGCAAACAAGGACATTGATCGCGGAGTGTCCCTCGCGGGTCCAGAACGACGCTGAGCGATATCGGTCGCAGCGTGCGAACGTCGCGCAGGACGAAGAAGATCCTGGCGACTACCTTTTCTCGGTTGGTCGTACGAGCAGTACCGCCAAGTCGAGTGACATGTGGCTGGTCGACTCGGGTGCGACGCAGCACATGACGAGTTCCAACAAGTACATGAGGAACTACAAGAAGATGGCTCCGGTGGACGTGCATCTCGCGGACGACGGTGTGGTTCAGGCGGTGGGGACCGGCGACATTGTCATGTCGATGAAGACGCCGCGCGGCATGAAGAAGGGCGTGCTCACGAATGTGTGGCATATCCCGAAGCTGTCGCGCAACCTGTTTTCGGTCGGCCGCTTCACCAAGGACGTCGGGCCAGTCACCTTCGAGAGCGACGGGTGCTTCGCGGACAACAAGGGTCTCAAGTGGCAGCTCGGCGCTCGTGAGGGCAAAGGGCTGTTCAAGCTGTGCATGACTCCGATGATGCCTGACGAGGCCAATGCGGCAAGTTCGAAGGATTGCCAAGGGGACACCACGTCGTACCTCTGGCACCTCCGACTTGGTCACATTGGCCATGGCGGTCTAGACGCCATCGTCAAGAAGAGCTACGGTGTTGGCATCGACATAACGTCGGTGAAGCAGTGGGAGCTGTGCGACGGGTGTGCACTCGGCAAGCAAACGCGAGTGAGCTACATGAAGTCGTCCCCGAACCGTGCGAAGCACGTGCTGGAGGTGGTTCACAGCGATGTGTGCGGCCCCATGCAGACGCCAACGTTTGGGGGCAAGCGCTACTTCGTCACGTTCATCGATGACAAGTCGCACTTCTGCGTCGTGTATTTGCTGAGGAACAAGTCCGAGGTGGCTGCCAAGTTCGCGGAGTTTGTGGTGTTTGCTGAAACTCAGACCGGCAAGCGCGTGAAGACACTCCGGAGCGACAACGGTGGCGAGTACACTTCCGGCGCGATGGCCAAGTTCTGTGCGGACCGTGGTATCGTGCAGAAGTTCACTCCGCCGTACACGCCTCAGCTGAATGGAGTCGCCGAGCGGATGAACCGGACGTTGGTGGAGGTGCGCGCTGCATGCTGGAACATGCCGGATTGCCCAAGACGTATTGGGGTGAAGCGGTGATGACGGCTACGTTCCTCCGTAATCGGTGTCCGACACGCGCCATCAGCCACGACAAGTCTCCGCACCAAGTTTGACGGGCAAGAAACCGCTGCTGGCGAACCTGAAAGTGTTCGGTTGCCACGCGTATGTGCACGTACCGAAGGCGAAGCGCACCAAGTTTGACGCTCGGTCGGTGCGCTGTCGGTTCCTGGGGTACTCGGAGCACGAGAAAGCGTATCGATTCGAAGAACTGGAGAGCAGTCGCGTGCTGGTGAGCCGCGACGCGCAATTCATGGAAGACGTCTTCGACAGTGGGAGACGTGACTACCATCAGAGGGAGGTGGTGGTCATTCAAGATGAAGAGACGACGGATCAAGATTCGTCGCAGTCGGATGAAGACGACAACGAAGAAGAGGAAGAAGCTGCGCGGGACGAAGACTTCGAGCCCGGCAGCAAGCGACACCCGCGGACGCAGTCGCTGGAGGAAGTCACGGAGGTTCCAAGTGCCAAGCGGTATGCGTCGCAGAGTCGACACCAGACCCTGGACGAGATGTCGGCTGCGGCTCAAGAAAGTCAAGACTTCGAAGCTGCGTACGTCGTGGATTCAGTGGGAGAAATGCCGACCACGTTCAAGTCGGCGATGGAATCCAGCGACGCAGTCAAGTGGAAGGAGGCGTGTGACTCGGAGTGTGACTCGCTGCTCAAGAACGACACGTGGGATGTCGTACCACTGCCGAAGGGACGCAAGGCGATCGGCTGCAGATGGGTGTTTCGCGTGAAGGAGAACCAAGCTGGAGAGATCGAGCGGTTCAAGGCGCGACTGGTGGCCAAGGGGTTTTCGCAAAAGTACGGCATCGACTACGACGAGACCTTCGCACCAGTGGCCAAGTTCACGTCGATCCGGATCGTACTGAGTCTAGCTGCCAAGTATGGTCTCAAGCTGCACCAGATGGATGTCAAGACTGCGTTCCTCAACGGTGTGCTGGACGAAGACATCTACATGGCACAGCCGGATGGCTATGTGGACGAAGACCACCCGGACCACGTATGCAAGCTCAAGCGGTCGCTGTACGGACTGAAGCAGTCGCCGCGCATGTGGAACCAGACCATCGACGACTTCATGCTCAAGCTGGGGTTCAAGAAGTGCGAGTCCGACCACTGCATCTACTTGAAGCGTGACGGCCAAGACATGATCTTCGTGGCGCTCTACGTTGACGACTTGGTCCTCGCCAGCAGCAGTGACAAGATGCTCCTCGACACCAAGCAGGCGCTCAGTCACCGCTTCGAGATGACGGACATGGGTCAGCTCAAGTACTTCCTCGGGATGGAGATCGAGCAAGACGTGGTGGCTGGGAAGATGTCGATGCGGCAGACCAAGTTCGCCAAAGACATCCTGCAGAAGTTCAGCATGGACAAGAGCAACCCTGTCAAGACGCCACAGGATCCGGGTCTCAAGCTGACGAAGGCCATGTGTGAAGGTGGCTGCAAGCACGACGAGACCATGGTCAACGTGCCATACCGGAACGCAGTGGGATGCCTCATGTACCTCATGGTAGGTACTCGTCCGGACCTGGCAGCTGCAGTGGGAGTGCTAAGTCAGTTTGCAGCGGACCCGTGCCCGACACACTGGCAGGCGCTCAAGAGGGTGTTCAGGTACATTCAAGGCACCAAGACGCACGGCATCGAATTTCAAGCAAGCTGCCACGATGGACTTCAAGGCTATTCGGATGCGGACTGGGCAGGCGACATCGAGTCTCGACGGAGCACAAGTGGCTACGCGTTCATGATGAACGGCGGATGCATCAGCTGGAGAAGCAAGAAACAGCGGACGGTGGCGCTGTCTTCGACGGAGGCCGAGTACATGGCGCTATCGGAGGCGACACAAGAGGCAGTGTGGCTCAAGGTGTTCCTGTGCGAGCTCGGCGAGATGGCAAGCGATGAAGCGGTCAAGATCTACGAGGACAACCAAGGCTCCATCGCGTTGGCCAAGAACCCGCAGTTCCACAAGCGCACCAAGCACATCGACATTCGCTACCACTTCGTGCGTGAGAAGGTGGAAGCACATCAAGTGGTGCTACAATATGTGTCGACAACGGACATGCTGGCGGACATGATGACGAAGCCAATTCCTGCAACGCAGTTCAGTGTGCTCCGGACCAAGCTCGGGATCCAAGGTGCAATCGCTGTCGAGTCGAGTGGGAGTGTTGTCAAGAAGGCGCCTCGGGTAGCTGCGGTATACCGGTAGGATACCGGTATGACCTTCACTCAGTGGGACCGCAATCATTCCTGTGTTTACGGGACACTGATGATGGGACGCGGGACACTGATGATGGGACACTGTTTACGCTACGGGGATTACGGGACACGTGGGTACAAGATTGTGGGTACAAGATGGGCATCCACGTGGCAGTCGCTGATTGGCTGAAGCAACTCAGTATCCGGTAGAGAATCCAGTAGAGTGTATCCAGTAGAGAATCCAGTAGGCTTAGAGGTAGCAAGGAGTTTGCGAACTAAGGACCTAAATCAATCACTTTGCATTTTGCCATCAACCGACCAAAGCCTTTTCTGGTGGGGAGGGGGTCCTGGCAGTGAGCACGTGCAGCGGGCGGCAAGTGGGTCCTGGCGACAAAGGGGAGAGGGTGGCGTGCGGCGAGCGGGTCCTGAGTGCGAAGGGAGCGCGTGCGGCACGCGGGTGCTGGCAGTGCGTCGTTGTGCGGTACGAGGGGAACGAAAGCTAGTGGCTTCCAGACGTTCAAAATCTCTAAATTTAGAATTTGAAAACCAAAATACCGCTGCGCTCGGTAACCCTAAGTTGGCCTTTCTTGTACAGAAATAGTTGGTGAACGTAGCCACTTCCTTTATGATTTGGGTATTGATAAATCTTTGTAAATTATAACTTAAATGCTCATTTTCAACTGATCAATTGGTGATCATGGGCAGCGTTGTAAAAACCTCGATTTGGCAATAGTTGGGGTGGGTGATTGCTTTTAGGGGCGGATGGGTGAAACGGTAGGTATAATCCAAAATCTTCAAAAACCCCACTCTTTCTTGAATTACCAGACGACTCAAGGCCTGCGCCGCACTCTCATCGATGCGAATCAGCCTCAAATCCACTGAAAATTATAGGCTATCGTATATATAACTTTATTTGCGATTTATCCACCATTTTAATTTGCACCTACGTCGGAATTCTGAAAATCGTTACTGTTTATCAGTAGTTTAGTGCTAATATTTACAGAAAATAGCATTTAAAATTACTATTTACTTTAAATAGTACTATTAAAAATCAGTTAAATCCATTTTCTTTTTGGCGGGGTGGGTGGATTGCCCCAATATTCCATTATTCCATTAATCAAAAACCCCAGTTCTACAACCCTGATTCATGGCGTCTAGACACATCTCGCGGTGGAGACTCTGTCGCCCCTCCCAGAGCCCCGACGGCGATGAAACTCCGTCCAGCTCTTCATTAAACGTGTCGGAAGCTTTGGCAAAAGTTTCAGCCTCTGCGCCCCCGTCTCGTTGCGGTATCTCAATGAGTTCGTGGGAAAGTTGCACTGTGCCCCCGCCCTGCTGCAGCACGGTCTGTTCCCGGACGCAAAGGAGGTGACGGAGGTAAATTTTGAGCTTTTCTAGTGCAAAATTGTGCAATCAATTGTGTCGGAGCTGACATTTCAATGGGATTTTTCCAGAGTATGGCCCTTTTCAATGCCGTTCGACGGTACATCGAGCCCTCGAGCAAAGGAGAAGCAGCGGAGGAGAACGGGAAGCACGACGGAATTGTGGTCGTTGGAGATGGCAACACTCGTGAGTGGGGGCATGTTTTGTTTTCGTGACATTTTGGTTTGACTTTTGTTGTTTTTGGATTGTGATAAATAGCACGCACGGCCGCGTTGTTTGCGTTCCGGATGCGACATTGGAAGTGCTACAGTGTGGATCCGGCCATGGAGAAGGGGACGAGTGAGGTGCTGATGAGGATTTTGAGGTGCTTGTGAGTTTTTGGGAAGTTTTGATGGATTCTTTGTGTTGTTTTGGATGTCTGCAGCGTTCGAAAGGCTGGGCGGATGTGTCCAACCTTGTGGTGGTGCGCAACAAGATTGAAAATGTGCGGATTGCGTTGAGGAAGGCGATTGTGGTGCTGGTGCACGCCCATGTTACGCTGGACCAGGCTTTGAGTGCTGTGCAAGCAGAGCAGGTGTGTGGTGTGGTTACGTTGCCTTGTTGCAACTGGTATGGCCAGCAGGAAACACTGTTTGGACGCAGTCCAGACCTTGTCTACGATGATTTCAGTGTTCTTTCGGACCATCGAGAGGTAGGTTCTGTTCGTGCCGTGTTCACTGGCAGTGAATCACTGCTGCTACTTAGGTCTCATTTTTGTTTGTGCAGATTCGCTTGTGGGTTGGCGACAATTCTAACGAGAGTTGCGGCAGCGTTAACACTTCGCATGCTGATCTGTCGTTGGCGTCAAGTGTCATGAAAGGCTGTGTTCGCAAAGAAATGGTCGTGGTGAATGAGCACGGCTCAGGACAAAACGCTCGGACTGAAAAAAACGTTGAGATCCAGGCGGACATTTTGAAGAAACGGCATGATGGAGTGCTTGATTTTATTGGCGATACGTTGAGTGAACTAGCTCATGATGCTTCTGCAATGAGCCAGGAAGAGTACACAGTTGAAGAACAGACACTCGGGAGCAGTTTGCCGTCGGCTGTGGCTTCTCACCTAGGCAAAGAAACTCACGTGCTCGCACTTGGCTGGCACCCGCGACGATTGGCTGTGCGCTTGCTGCTACGTGATGGATACACGAATGTCTACACTATTTCGTTGGCCGAAGAACTATCGTTCAGTGTTGCTGACAACAGCACTCACGGCTCGAAACGACTGAAGTTGCAGCTCCACAAGTGTACCGTCAACTTGGAAGCAAACTTGGAAGAGAACGATGAAGAAGAGAGCCTGCGACTCGATCCCTGTGGTTACTTTATTCTTCAGTCCTCATTTGCCGTACCTTCTGCCGATAAGCGTGACGAAGAGGAAGAAGAAGAGGCAATTACAGTGATGTTCAAGGACGAAGGAGCCCCGGCACCCCGCTAGCCTGCATTCTGGATGCAGGCTTCATCTTCCGCGGGTTCCGTGGTCGTGGGAAAAGAACCCTGCATTTTTCCGCCACCTGTGCCGTACACTGGACCAGTTCGTGTCGGCTTGTGACAGCACTACGTCAGGTAACAACCGAAGTGCATCGCTGGTTTGCCTCACGCCACGCAAGCAATGGCGAAGGAAAGAGTTCTTAGCGCACGAAGATTTAAGCTACGACGTTCAGTCACTTATCGCTACCAGAAAACAGTTCCCTGGAACTCCAGTGTACGTGTACTGCTGCTTCAAGCGGCAAACTCTCGCGAACTTCGCTGCCACCGCGACCACCAAGCAGTTAGTTAAGGCCGAAGATGGGGAAATTAACACTATCACTCGAGATGATGCTCTTGAGATGTGGGTGGAGTTGGGAAAGAAGCTGGCTTCTCGACAAACTGAGCTTGGCGACGAGTTAGTCATTATTGACAGTCCAGCAGCACGAGTGAATGCAGCGCAAGAACAAGAGCAAGCTGTTGCTGAAGTACAAACTACTTCTGGCGAGGACACCGGCTCAACCATCCAGCCCCGAAAAGTCTACGTGCAAGCTACTGGTGAAATCACACGTGTTCGCAAGTTCAGCAACGGAATAGCCTTCGTTTCACTCGAGTTGGCCGGCAGTGGCTACGATAGACCACTGCAGGTGTTCTTGCAACGCGACACGTTGGGATGGTCTTCATCGGATTTTGCCAAGGCCGTGAGTCTTTTTCGAAAGGGAGACGAGCTGGTCGCAGTCGGGTTCATGGCTCGTAATGCTCGAGGACACTCCATGCTGCAGGTGGAGGCGCTGTCTTTGGCTCGCACCGGCGAGTTCGAAGCTTACAACTAGGCAAACAACCAGTTGGTGAGGGAAGCAAAAAGTCAACAACGCGGCTTCATTAACACTCAAATTTGCTGTAAAGAATGCAATTGGCACGATTGCCTACGTCTGCTCGATCTCTGACCTAGACTTCTTTCAGATTGGGGTGTGAAGAGAAAACGAGCCCCTTCCAATCCTCCAGCGCGATGTCCATCGTCTGCTTCAAAATCTGCTTCTCCATGATGAGAATTTGCTGCACGTGGCTCTTACGTGTGCTGTCGAGGTCCTCTTCGTCTGCTAGTTTAGCCAGAGTGGTGCGGTCTTGTTCGGCTGTTGTCGGGTACTGCTCCAAGAGGGTGGTGCACGTAGACATAATTGCACGCGTGAAGACAAACTCGTTTCGGAGACTCAGAATGTGTCGTTCTTCTTCTTCGTTGCTCTCCTCCGTTGGTGCCAGCAGCTCTTTGTAGCGCGAAAGCTCGGCGCCGGACAAGAGCTTCATCTTCAGAGACGTCGAGATCGTATCATCAATCTTCGAATTCCCGTAGAAGAAGGCGTATGTCGCGTTGGCGCTCTCGTTCAGCTGCGTCTGAATCAAATAACTCTTCAATGGGGCGAGTGGATCGCTGGGATCCAGCGTCACCGTCAAATCCACCTTGTCCAGCTTCTGCGAAGCTCGGTCACGTGCGAATCCATTGTTCAGCATGAACTGAGCGGACGATTTACCTGGCATTGCGAGACGAACCTCCTGACCTTTCTTGTATGGAGACGAAGCGTATACGACCATCCGCTGTGTGCTTGCGTCCACCTCAATATGAGTCGTTGGACAAGCTTCGTTCCCTTCCTCATCGAGATCTGTACAGACCCCAATGGTGTCCAAAACAGGCGCCAACACAACTTCTTCCTCGTGGTCACCGAATGGGAAGGCACTCGACCACACGACGCCCATGGCCCAGCGAAAGTTTTCCAGCGTGAACACCTCCTCCTTGAAAATTGGTGGGTCGACCGCTTCACGCGACGTCACGGGTTTGAGCAACGCCTCGTAGAACGCTTCCACAGCTTGTGCTCTACCCATAGTGTAGCGCAGCAGTTGGGATCCGTCCAACTCCTGCATTTCACTTTCAGAGTAAAACAACGTGCTGTTGATTGCCTCAGGACCCGGCAACGTCGCCACAAACTCGGAAAAGTTGGACGCGGCTCCGAGTGCTCGTTCTTCCAGTAGATGCAGCCCCAACGCAATGGACGGAGGAGGTCCGGGTTCACCTCCAGTAGTAGCCCCACCCGGCCCGTAGCAGCCGATGCCACGCTCATCACCTTGCTCAGGGGCAGTGACAACAGTTCGTCACCGATCTGCACCTCCTGCGTCGTCACATAGCCCACGCCACGTCCAAAGTTGAAACCTTCAGCTTTCAGCACCGTCGAAACGGGAGACTCGAGTTTTCGACCCCCACCGGTCGGATGTTGATCCCAATTGGGTCCCCATCAGGAAACGTCGACCGACCATCTAGAACCGGTCGATCCGAGCGAGAGGCGGCGTACCCTCCCACTGCGCTTTGGACTCTGGATCCAAGTCGAATTCCACTTCAACTTCCGGTCTTGCAGCGGCCACTTGGGCACTTTTGGCGTCGATGGACAACGTCGACACTGGATAATTACCGACATGCAACGCCAAGAGCAGCGAGAAAACACTGGACAAAGAAACCATTTTCGATCGAGGTGACGTCTTCTGAGGTTGTTCACGAATGACACGAATCAATCTTTTGATTGGCATATCTTTCTACAGATCCTGAAAGGTCGCGCCAAAAGATACAACTTAGTGTGCGACACACCAAGTACGAAATTTACCAGAAAGCGGTACAGCGGTGTTTGCCTTCTTGCACATGGAAATAATAGCGTTCTTGTTTTGACACTCATGTGTACTGAAATATTCCGTTACCATAGAAATATCAGATGCACCATATCGTATCCAGAATCCACAGTTCCACATACTTTCTTGGCACGATGGGAAGTGGAATGTTGGCGGTCAATTCCATAGCATTCACTCGAAGTATATGCTACGAAAACGATAACATTGAAGGGCTAGCCACGCACCATATCATAAGCTTCACTGTTTTGCAATTTTTAATTGGCGAGATTCCAGCAGAAGCTTTAACTGAGACTCGATCATCAAGTATTAACCGGGTGGGCGTTTAATCCATTCAAACTGGAAGGAAAAGTCCGGGCCTGCAACACAATTATCAGTAAATCACCCAAAAGAAGTAGGAACACATGCCGACGTACCGAAGTGTGTCACGCGATAGGTCAACGTGTACAAAATCCAAAGAACGAGTTTTGATGGCACGAAAGCGATCTCCGTCTCCAGTACAAACGCGAGTTGGTAGAGCACGTCAATACCGCAGTTCCGCCTCGTAACGATTGCAAGCACGACGAACGATATAAATTCCAAGAGCGCATAGATGAACATTCTGGAGACCATACCACCAACGTTGTTGAAGGTGACACCTTCCATTTCACTATGGTAGGTTGCGCTCGGTAAGTGGACAGTGACGAGGATGAAGAGGGTGTAGATGAGGGGTATAACGATTTCGACGTATTCCGTGAGAACGAGACACTCTGAGGTGAAGAGCGTTTCGAGGATTCGTTCAACATGGTAGCAGAGGTAGCTCTTGATGAGCTGCATCCTACCTTTTCTATCTCCATGTGCTGACCTGCTCGAACAGGTTTGGAGGAAATGGGGGTCGGTTTATCGGTGCTTAACGACGGCTTTGCTGTATTTCTTAGAGAGTTCAACTTGCCCTCCAAAAGCAGCCGATCAGGTAGCGGGACAACGGAAGATATTTGTGATGGCACATTTGTCTTTCCGTGCGAGTGCTGAGTAGTGGTGTCCAATGACCTCGCAAGTGAGTAGCTGTTTAGTTTTTGTAGTAGGATCCTGCTATCGGGAGACAATTGATGTGTGACGCAGGAATGCACGCGACACCCAACGTACAATGGAGGTTTGACCGACGCCATATCATTCAGTAAATCGCGAATTGATTCTAGTAGGGTTCCATTGTTTTCGGTTTTGATTTCAGCTACTTCATTTAACCGAGCGCGAATAATTCCAGTTTTGTTATAAAGCTCGAGTAATTCAACAGCGGACTCGGCAACGTCAACAAGCATTACCACTACGAGAGTCGTTGGCGCTATACGTTGCATGAAGGTTGCTAGATAGAAGGAATCAAACAAATCCACGCTAAAAATGACTTGCTTGGGTATCATGTCTTCTTTGTGGGTTGCAGCTGATCGAAATATCCTTTTCATCACGAGTTTGATCACAGATAGCAGCAGAATGACCGGAAGCTCGTAGGATGTCCCGTTTACTTTGGCAAACAGAATTTGATACGCTGGATACCCAGCACACATCATAACTTCCAGCGTGGCAACATTGTTCAGACGCCCGAGCTCCTTCTTTCGTGAAGCGATCAAATTAAATACAGACTTTCCTGCCACGGCTCGCATTAATCCCACAAGAACTGTAGTCAAGACCAAGGATACAGACATCAGGAAAAATGGGATCGGGAATACCCAAATCTCCGCAACAACCATACTGCCAGCAATTAGACCAATGCCTGTAAATATGCTGAATACTGCGATTTGCCTTGATGAGAAAATTGGGACATTCAACCAGGGGGATTTGTGTAATAGCCTCGTGGCCATTTGCAATACCGAGGACACCAACACGGAACCAAAAACCCCAGTTGGCTTGCCAGCCTTGTGTTGGGTCCTGAAGTGGAACACTCTCTTGACATAATAATACTGCGGCTGTGAAAATTGGAGGGCTGATTATCACAAACATTACACGGAGAAGCGAGGTGCTTCGAGTATACTCCTCTAGCGCCAGCATCCGCTCTATTGAGTACTTGCCGCCGTAGTGGGCTAATTGCATTCTGTATATCGCATGGGAGAATTTCAGCCACCAAGTCGTCCGCAATCGCGAAGAAATCGACATTACGTCGACTGGGCTTGACTGACTGTGGTTGATACACCGTTCACTCTAATTAGTCGTGCTTCGAAGCCAGCGCTTCATCGCGTATTCATCCAAAAATAAAGATGGAATAACGAACGCAACTACAGCACGACCAGTCTTGCATTCTCGCCAGGCAGGTAGCAAATGTCATCCTCTACACCGCTCACTCTAATTAGTCTGACTCTGACTAATAATGGTGTACGATTTTTGTTGTAGCAATCCAAACTTTTGATTTGATCTTGTGATAACAATATTAAAATTTGATTGAAAGTAAGATCATGATTGGCTTCGGCTCGGCGAGATCTGTCTAAAACCGCTGTCTTCGTGCTCTTTTGAGCTGTTTAGGAAACAATTGTTGTCCATGGTGTCACGAGAAAGTACAGAAGCATGACTATAGTTAGCTCACGGCCGGGTGACTTGCCTCCAGTATGCGCTTGACAAGCTTCTCTTCGCCCCGCCCGACAACCTAAAACGACTAAACTATTCGTCAGCTTGCTAATTTGGAACGTGGAGTGACATTTCAAGTTTGTGTCATGATAATTTTCCTGACGAAAACCTCAGCGTATGGATCTCCACAACATAATTTTACGTGGCTTCAATTGTATCGAGCCATCTCACAAACATTTACCACAGCGCAAACACATTCAAGCCAGACGTTCTACATCATGTGAACGACCCGGAATACACGGTGAAGACTGGGCTTCGAAATATCGTTCGACGTGTTCAACTTGATCTCGACTGTTGTCCCTTTGCATGAGTTCCATGGCCACCGTCAATAGGTTTTCGTCACTTTTCAACTATTGCTACAGGTGAACAATGGCTCCACAGTTCTCGACGCAAATCAACGGGTCGATGACCTTCTCTGCCAGTTTGAGCGCGACGATGAACACCACCGCCAACGTGACAGCAAGCAGGAACTACCGCCCACTTGTCCCCGAACCATCAACTCCACACCTCAATGGCCCCCACAACTCATTTTGTCCGTCGAAGAAGCCGATTCGCTCGAAAACCTCGCAGACTCCGTCTTGAACCAGACTTTGAGTGACTATCTGCACTTCCGAGACGTCCGCAAGCGTCGACTCCATGACGAGCAATGGAAAGAGGTCCGTCGACAGGACAACCTCGTGGCTTTCAAGGAACGGGACTCTTGGCGACAACAGCATCAGACCTTATGTACCCCTGATGGACGACTGGAACCGGTTGTCTGCAAGATTTCCGTGCCTACTTTGCTGGTACTGGGGCTCTGCAAGGAACCCTCGACGATGAAATGTACGGAATGCACGTCGACAGCAACGAAGCTGCCAAGTTGCGGTCGTCGTACATTCACGACCAAGTGAACGACTTTCGAGTCTTGACTCGGATCCGAGGAGCGACTAAGGACGACCCCTTTCGGTTCTGTGGAGTCACGTGGGCTGACTTGGGTAACAATGGCTACGGACCGTTCGCTAGAAAGAGGGACTATTGTGTGGTGACCTCCATGGGGTGACCACGACAGCACGTGGAGAACGAGTTGGGTACTACGTGGTGCACTCGGTGGATGTGAGTTCGAACGGTCCGATGGGTAGAACGACGCAACTCGGACTCGCTGTCAATGGCAACACACCCGGGAGCAAGTACACGCGTGCTAAAGGGTCCATGTGCTGGCTCAAGTGCGAGCTGCCGAATGGAGGCGTGGAACTCTACATGCAAGGATTCTTCGCTCCCATGGGCAGTGTACCGGAGTTTGCAGTGGTGAACGCTGCAGTAAATGCAGCATTGGGACTCACCCAGACGAGTGACACATCCTACTCCAAGAAGATCCGGTGGATGTTGCACGATTCCGTGCGTTCGACACGTCGGTAGGTACTGGATTGACCTGCTGCCTGGATTAGTGACTAACCTTGGCCTTTTCAGGAGGTTGGTGTCGCCGTCGACGGAGGAATGCGTCGGTCGATGCAAATCGCATTTCGGAGTGGCCAAGAAGCGGAAGCTCGGGTGCTGCATCGTTTGTCGCGCGGTGAGCATTGCAAATGTCTTTGTGGTGTTTATTTATCGATGTCTAACATGGTTTTGACGTTTTTGCAGTTGGTTTGCAATTCATGCAGGACGACGCGCAAAGTGACGGTGGACGTGGCAGCCGATAGTGTCGTGCAGCAAACCCGGTGCTGCATTTGCTTCCTTTGCATGGCCTATGCCAAGCAAACCAGCGCCACGGTGTTTGCAGCCAGAGAAATGGCTCATGCACGCGCTCGAAGCAACCGAGCGCTCAGCACCGAGACGTCCGAGTATATTCTGTGAGGGTAATGTAAGCACTTGATCGACCGAACGAAGAGCGATCAGCGAGCAAACGACTTAACTGGACCTAGTGGTAGTAAGGAAGTGTAAAACGACATTGAAGTGGCAAGAGGATGCTGTAAAGCCATTCGTTCTGCTTGGTTTGGGTGGTTAAGATGCTGTTTGACTCCAACTTTGAGGACTTGCGCCATGGTAGTCATCAATAATGCTGCGAAGTCTATCCTCAATACTCGCAGTCGATTCTGCGAAAAGATATTGCATCCGATAGAGGACACTCTCTGCATACGAAAGAAGGTGGCACTTCATCTAGGAATCATGCGGCTTGTGTCGATAAAGCCTCAAAACTTGCCATGCGCGAGGATTCCGAGGAGTGACGACGAGAGGATGAATCGAAGCGAAGGTAATGCCATCAAGCCACTGTCTTGGTGATCATATCGAAGATTCTCACCGCGAAAACCTCCATCTGGCTTTAAGTAAACGCTGCGGACTCGTGTACCAGCAGCCAACTACATGTATTAGACAAGAGAGTCATTACGCCGGACTTGCCTCGCCTTATGCTCTGATTCGGGTCGGTTCCTGTCAGCCGTCTAATACCTGTATAAAAAGATATGATGCGAGAATGCATATATGTGTTACACCTGATTGATGAGAAGTGGTGGCTCACAACCTGTAATATAACATATCCTATTATATCGATTCTGAACGAGTGCGGAACTTGAAGCCGTTCGTGGCCTGCACCTCGCGCTCGTATTGATCATCATGGCCTGCCTAAGACGAACGCGAAAGCAACCTTTGCCTTTCCATTAAGCAATGCAGTACTATCTGACCTTTGTCGGTACATGTAGTCAAGTGGCCATCGTCGTCGCTAGAAATCCTGGAAACAGGCCGGAAATCGGTTCGGATCTGGCCGAAAACAAAGTAGCTGCTACGATGGTGAATGGATCGAACCAAAAGTCCTTAGGCGCGTGCCATCACATCACCGCAGCAACTTTGGCCCAGTATCCGGTGCAACATGGTCATCACTTCTCTTTCCTCACTTCTCTTTTCGCCGAGCACCTCATCGACCTCTTCGCGGAATTTCGTGAAAAACAGTTTTTCGGAATCATGAGCAGTACGACGTCTTCGGAACGAGTGGCCCGGTCGACCAATTTACCGCAGGAACGTCTGTATCTTTCGCAAGAAGAAGGTCGTCGTCTTGAAGATCTCGCGGATCAAGTGGTGCTCGACACGATCGAGTACTACGACAGATTCCGGTTTATCGAAAAACGGGTCGTGGATCCCAGCGCCTGGAAGAGTGTGGGTCACCGCGACAATCTGATAGTGTATCGTGAACGTTCCGGTCCCAGACCAACGTATCCGTCGATCCGAACACTTGACGGACGCCTGCAAGTGGTACCGTGCAAGTCTGCGCCGTCGGTGAAGATCGTCGGGATGATCCAAGGAACGCTGGACGACGAAATGTACGGCTGCTTTATCGACAGTGACGATGCTGTCAAGATGCGCACGGTGTTCGTCGATGATGCGATGCAGAACTTCCACTGGCTGGCGACAATTGCAGAGCCCACCCAAGAAGACCCCTTCAGGTTTTGTGGCGTGGCGCGTTGTACATTAGGGAGGTCGATGCCTCTTGCCAAGACCCGTGGGGCCTGCATGGTTATTTCCATGGGGATGTCCACAACGAAACATGGAGAGAGAATGGGGTACTATGTTGCGCATACAGTGGATCTCTCGGAGCCTGTGAACGAGAGTGGATACCTTCGAGTCAAATGTTCACTGTGCTGGCTGAAGACCGAGCTGGCAAATGGAAAAGTGGAGCTGTATATGAAAGGGTTTGCTGCCCCCATGGGCATCGTTCCCGAATTTGCAGCCTTCCCCGTACTAGTGAACTGCGTCCTCGGAATCGGCCAGACAAGTGATACGTCATACTCGAAGAAACTCGCGTGGATGATCCACGATGCCGGCAAGTCCGCTCGTCGGTTGGCTCAACCTCCCATGGAGGAATGCATCGGAAGGTGTAAGAACGCATTTGGTGGACACAAGAGCAGTTCCCACTTCCGACGATGCATTGTCTGCTTCAAGGCTGTGTGCAACACGTGCCAAGTGATACGCAAAATCCCCGTCGACATCGTGGATGGCCGCGTGCTCTTGAACAAATGTAGTCTGTGTGTCTTGTGCATGCACCAAGCCAAAATGTTGAGTGCAGTGGCTTTCGCTCAACGCGATTTGCGCTCCAAGCGATGGAAAAATCTGGAAGTTGGCCGTATTTCCGTCACTGGCAGCAGTGACCAGGAAGTTGCGCTCACTCCGAGCACGGAACGACCATTTTACGAGACTCGTTAACCCCAACCAAACTTGCAACGGTCGCTGCGTGTCCTCTAGTGAAGTTGTAGTATCAGAGATGGGTGAACTATGAATATGTGAATATGCTAACTGGTTTGAGTAGCAGGTTGTCCTTATTACAACCATCCTTTTACTCTCAGCAGCAACTTCGTTGGTTTCCTCCGTAAGACACTACTTGGATAGGGTTTGAGTCCATACGGGAACAACGAAGAACGCTGCTGACTGAATTCAACTGCTGCGCGGGTTCGCTTATTCAGTTTACCAAAGGCGGATTATACTTACCAGCACCATTACAGCTAAATACATGTTCCTGTGTTCATTTTTGTGACCTCTGTCGCACATAATGAGAATGTTGACAGCAGTACAAGTTTGAGAGCTAGAGTCGGTAGCTTGAGCACAATTGCTTCGAGTTACAGCGACCATCACTAGCGAATGTAGAGGTAGAAGAAAGCGCTGGCTGGGCAAATGACCGCTGCTTGGGGTGGCAGGCGTTGTGTGCTTGAGTCGGATGATTCCAAAGTGAGTGCTTGAGAGACCCAAGCAACACAGCGCCGTAGTCGCCCCCGATCAATGTATATTCAATAGAAGTGCGTGCAGATAGAAATGATAGTCACAAGACCTCACTGTATGGGCCTCAGCGGCCCATGCAAGATCTATACTGGTTGAGGCTTCTTTGTTCAAGTATCAATCACACATCAACGCAAGTACATGTACAAGGGGTACGACCTCATGTCGTACTTGGAGCTGATCATCCAGGCCAGCGTAGTGCACCCTTGTGGTAGCACCAGCTCTTCATCTCACAAAGTTGTGTTTACTGTTGACGTTGTTACGCATTGTTTCTGCTATATTTATATATTGCGGAACTTGAAGTAGTTGGACCACTACTTTGCTACTGCTCGCTCAACAAAGCGTTTTATTTCAATGTCTCCGTGTAATGGTTGTTTTGGTGTTGTAATTGTCCTACCTTTATTCTTATTTAAATGAGCTACATATCTGTAGGAATCAACAATAAAATTATTCTATCTAAAGACTGGGCTATCAATACTCTTCACGCCCGCTATCTCGTATTATTGAAACAACACCATCTTTTTCATTTCATTTGAAGAGAGATGACGGCTCCGAATACGTTCCTATCTCCAAAAGCTACAGGTGTCCGAGATCGTTTGAAAATTAAAGGGAAGGAGCTTGTTGACGCGTATTTTAGCGCGCAGCTCGCTCACTACGGAGGAAAATACTCGATTGAGCGTATGCTGGCATTTGAAGAGTACACTCGGAAAACGTCCCTGGACCGTGTGTTACTTGTGTGCGTCGGTGCCCCGCTCTTGGTTACCCTCTTACTATTGTGCCAAGAAAGCGTCCCACTTCAAGACCCAGCGGATGGTTGGAGAAAAACTACGGTTTTGGATTCGAGCAGGTTTAGTTGGCGTTAGTGTCGGCAATGCAGCTTCAATTCAGATTGGATTTTGGCTCGACGTTCCTGCGTTGTCGTCAAAACAAATTATGACATACTGCCTTTTAATGGGGATTGGCTATATCATAGCAGGCATGGTGACGGCGGAACTTTGGGTCTTTCCCATCCCGTTTTTCATGTTCACTCTGTGCCTGGTGACTACATCTATTATTTTGCTGT
>JAAKBF010000160.1:0-35513 GCA_012656075.1 Phytophthora hibernalis | reverse complement strand
GTACAAACGAGGGTTCGTACCCTCGGCCAGGAATTATATACCCGACCGAGGCCTCGGTGACTAAACTATCGTGGTCACTGTGGCGCGGGGAATGTAATCCGCCAATCAGGGCACGCCGGTCACTTTCCTTCATCAAGGGCAACCTTGCCGACTGGCGACCGAGCGCCCAAAACCCAACACCACCGCTGCAATGTTTGCTAATTACTCGTCGAGTTCAATGTGGGAGTGATAGAGGCTTGCAACAGCTGAGCGAATTCGATATCCCGCTCTCGCACCCATTTAATTTTCAAGTGGTAAGGTGAGAGCAGGACGGCGAAGCTCCTGGTCGCCTGTACGATGGCTTCGACGAGAACACACACTCTAACGTGGAGAACCGGGCGTTGACATGGATTGTCTTGCCAGCCACCAGCGTATAGCATATCATCAGCAATTGAAGCAACGCAAGCACATCTCGCTCAGCTGGGTGGTAGATGACTTCGCTCTCTTTCAGCACTCGGCCACAGAAGCGGACTGGGTGCAGTTTCCCATCATGCATCTGTATCAGGGTGCTACTCAACGCCCAGTCATTAGCAAAGACCATGATATGGACGTCTTTCGCTGAGTTGAAGTGCCTTAGAATAGGCGCTTCTGTCACCTTCCGCGTTAGCAAATGAAGCTCTGGCGGTCGATAAGTCGCTTCCACTACCGAAGTCATCTTCCTTCAGCTGATAAAGCACTGCTCCACGCAACGCCAGGTTTTGGATGAACCGGCTGTAGTAATTGAGTGCGCCAAGGAATGCCTGCATCCCTTTACGATGACGGGAATGGAACCTCAGCGATAGCAGCCAGCTTCTTGGGATCCGCGGCAATTCCGTCGGCTGTCACTTTGTGAGACAGGAAGTCGACCATTGGCCGGACAAAAATACTCTTGGTGAACCTCGCACTGATTCTGCACTCGGCGAATCGGGTCAGCAACCGGTCGAGCGTGTTGAGGCACTCGTCGAATGTTGGACCTCCAAAGCAAATATCGTCGACAAACGACCGTCGACCAAAGACCGGAATTAACTGTAACTCGTCTGGTTCACCCGTACGGAACATGTCGTTCTCAGGGCTGTTGATGAGCTCTTGCAGCGGGTCAGATTCATTGAGAGATCGGTAGTCGGCTTCAAATTTGGTGCTTAAACTCATCTAATCGGCCCCTTCCGTTAGCTGGGATGGTCGTTTCTTTCGCTGAGCTATTGCTGCTGCCTCAGCGAGCCGCATCTTCTCGGCGAATGTAGCCCAGCCACCACTCGGTTGCACGTACTCCAGAGAGCATTGTCGATGAGTCGCTGGTAGATCATGAGCGTATTTTAAGCCCAAACGGCATGCGTAACCACTCGAAGTGGCCGAGCACACACAAAAGCTGAAATTTCGCGAGCTCGTCGAGTCATCATTACGGCCCAGAATACACTAGCAGCGTCGAGGAAACAGAACCATAAGTAGCTCTCGAGTATCGTCAGCAGGTCGTCGACCAGCGGCATTGCGTATTCCATGCTGACCGTAATTGCGTTCACCAGCTTATAGTTGATGCAAAGCCTAATGTCGACACCATTCTTCTTCATGACAATCACGATTGGCGAGGCCCAAGGGCTCTTTGAAAATGATACGAGCGCCTGTTGAAGCAGAGCTTTCAAAAGCTCATAAAGTTTGCTCAAGTTCTTCAGTGGCACTCGCCGAGCTCTTTGCTTGATGGGTTTGTGCCCTTGGACGTCGATATCGCAGTCCACACCGTATGCCGGGGTGGAAGCGCATTTCCGCTCGAGATCATGTCATGCCGTTTCAAGGTTTCGACGAGCTTCTTTTGCTGTCGAACATTGTGCGCTGGAGATATAACGTTGTCGCTTTCGTAGTCTAGCTTCGTTGATAACGATTCCGTCAGGTCAGACAATAAGACGAGCTCATGAGCGTAATCTGTTAGACTCTCATCGCTCGACGAGTGTTCAAACTCGGCGAGTTCTGACCCTTCTTCGAGAACGACGTCAGCCGTCGAGAGTACATCTCGAGTTCTTCGACGGCCGCGAGAAACCGCAACCGAAGGTCTTCTGCTGGACCCTTGTGCAATGGAGTGTCTGACCCATCCAACTCTCACATTCGACGAGTCCTTGCTTCAGTAGCCCAGGCGTATGTCGGTCTGGCTGTTGTTCGCCGGGGTTCCACTGGTTACCCCTGTCCATTTTGGTGGAGCATCTTTTCTGATGCCCTTCTCTTTGGACGGCGGCTATCGCCGAGTCTTGCTGGTCCAATGGCGGCTGCTGCCAGTCACTTGTTTCCTTTTCCGTTGTGTCGATTAGAGAATCGTCAGTTTGTGTCGCCGAGATGATCGAGTCGTCAGGTTTCGGCGAGTCTCCTCCATGGCATCAGCCTGAGGTATTTCTCCGCTCGCTGAGTTAGACACACCTGTCGAATCTTCGTCGAGCTCGTCGACTTCTAGCGATTCACGAGTGTCATCTTGCCCTGGTTGGACGGGTCTCGGTTTTTATAGCCGTAGGCGTCGTGTACTGTGGCCTTTCGACAGCGGGAGGCTGTCGGCTAAGCCATTTCATATATAGCCGTTGCTCATTCCTTAGGACTCGGTTGTTGAGAGCGCCCTCGTAGGCCAGCGCTTGCCAGTCGCGATATTTTGCTGAGTTCACCCGCATAACCATCATCTCGAGGCAGTACGCCGTGAGGAATCCATAGAACCACCTGAAAGTGGGCTGGACACCACGTCAGGCTCGCGGTGATGTATGTCAGCAACACCCGCACAGCTCGTCCCGCAGCGTTGTGCTCGACTGTTGGTATCACCCTCGCAGTTGGCGAACCCACAGCCCATGCGTCGAGTCGCTGGGGTGTCTTCTTCTCAACTTGAACTGAGCGATTTCTCTTCCCATAATCCAATGTCTCCCGTTGGCCTCCGATCACTTCACGGTCGTACTCTGTGTCGTCTACATCTCTCAACGACTTGATTAGTGGCACCACGACATCATCGGGCAATTTTGCCATTGAATTGTACAAGAACAGCCTGATACCGGCTGGTATCATGATTCGGTACCCAAGATCAGGTCGACTCCAGCATGATGAGGCATGATCCACACCTCGAATTCGTAAACCACTTCCCACTCCAGCGTAACCTTAACGATTGCGCGAGAGGTGGTCGCCACCTTTGACTTGGCGATTCCTTGGACATCGATCTTCATGTCGTTGTTGGTAAGTCGCTGCAGTCGCAACTTCCTAGCAAATGCTTCGGTCACAGACGACACGTTTGCTCCGGTATCCAACAAGATTTTTGTCCGTTCATCATTCACAGCTCCCATTACTAGATCTCGCATTCTCACTCGGCGATTGAATTTCTTCGATGACCACCATCCCAGTCGCTCACCAGGAGCAACTTCCATCTGTTGGCTTGACCTATCGAGATCATCGGTCACTGAGTTCCGTCCATACTTCCAATCGCTCGGTCTTCGCCTTCGTTCGACTCGCCGAGCACACTATTTCGTCCAAATCCGCTCGTCCGCTCTCTTCATCACTCTCATTCTCACCCCACTCGTCGGGCCGTTCCGCTTCCCCAACAAAAGCAAACACGTAGTTTGCTTCGACCGCTGGTTCTGCTAACTGTGGCAGCCCGTTGTTGTCCAACCCAGTCATGGTTGGCGAGCCCACTAGTTTAAATGGCTCGACGAGTAGATGCCCTGAAGAACGTCCGGGACAATTGACTTGTCGACTGACGTCTTAACGAACTTGGCGAGTTTCTCGAAGCGTCGGGAGAGTTCGCACTGGTCTACTTCGTGCATTTTCTTGCATAACTTGCAGCGTCGGCGACAAAAGTGTGCATCGTGACCTGCTGCTCCGCAGGCTCCACACGGCGGACTGTATGTCTTCCGTTCTCGAGACCCGTCTCGGCGATTAGCTTGTCCTTTGGAATTCGACGAGTTCTGCTGGTATCGGTTGAAGTCTCCAGTCGTATTACCGGCGTCGATGTAGTCCGAGTCTTCTTCAGATTCTTGGTTGAGAACTTCACTCGCGTCGCTTTCGCCATTCGACGAGTCGTAGAGGTCGGTGTTTGCCGTAGCTCGGCGAGTGTCGAGTGCTGCCCACAGGTCGTCGATCGACGCATCTGCTAGCGTAAGTCGGCGACTGCTGTCTTCACCCTGTCGACCACGGCGTTCGTCCTGCTGTTTCTTGGAGTCGACTCGGCGATTTTGTTCTCCCTTCTTCTCAGCTCGTTTGGCGTCCTTACTGCGGCTTGTGCTCAGACGATCGCGTTGTTTCTTGCGCTTCGCACCGAGTAAACGCTGGTTGATCACCTTCTCGACCTTCGTAATATCGCTGAGTCGTTGTGCGTACAGCAGATCCATTATGTCGTCGTCTCCGCAATTAAGCAGGAAATGTTCGACGTGGTCGGCGGCGTCAGCTCCACCCTTCTCGTACTGGATGTGGGCGGTGCGTGCGTAGCCATTCAATCGCAGCAAGAAATCGCAGACATGTTCATTCTCTCTGTGTCTCGCTGACTAGTAGCATGCTCGCGCCGACAGGTCGAATTGCGAGCAGTAGTACTCCAGGAAGGCTTCACTGAGGAGATTCCACTTTCGCTGAGTCTTCTTGGGAAGTTGTCGGAACCAACCCTTAGCTGCCTTAACCAGACTCAGCGAGAATGGTTCACACCACTCATCTTGCCGTTTGCACGTCCCCTTCAGCTCGTAGATGAAGCGTTTGATCCATTGTAACGCATCTTCCGACCGGTAGCGCTTCCCGTTAAAGGTCGTGATCTTCTCAAGCGGCGCATGCGTCCTGATTTCAAGACTTGTCCTCGGTCGCTTTCAGCCCTGTCGAAGCTGAGCTGGCGGATATGGTCATGTGGCGACTCATCGACATCGCGGTGCCGAGGGTAATCGTCTTCATCGCTGAGTTGATCATCATCTCCAGGGGCTGCATGTGCTGCGGCGTCCGATCGGATCAGGCGACGGAACTCGGCGGCTTCTTCAGCAGTTATGAATTCTGCCATCGGGCGTCGAGCTGGCTGATCGCTGGCCTTCTTCGGAGTTTGCATGTGCGAGTCGGCGAAATACGGTGTTCCCTCGGTGCTCCGGAATACACCACGCTTCGTCTCGGGTGTCTTCGGCAACGGAATTTTCGCTGGGTCTTCACTCGGCTCGGAAGACGTACGGCTCAGTGACGTACGGGCCGCTTTGGTCTCATCGAGTTCTTCAGCTCGGCGCCTGGTTTCGAACGCTTTGAAAGTACTTCCGATGTTCTATTCGGAAACGACCACGGTGGAGAAATTACGTGACTTCTGGGAAGCATTCGAGTCTTACACTGAAGGACTACCAGAACGGTCGAGGTTGCTGGTGTTCCGTCAGAAGTTGAAGGGCAAGGAAGGTGAGCGTTGTTGGGGTAATTCGAGTATCAAGACATACGACACTCTGCGCACAAGGTTCCATAACCACTTCCTGAGCAGAACGGCTGATGAGCTATGGGAGCGGTTGCATACGTCGAAGCGTGAACATGGAGAATCCGTGGTAGAGTGGGGTGACCGTGTATCCGATCTGTGCGAAGCTCTGGACTACCCGGATCCCCGGATGCGATATCAACTATTCCGTCGCGGCTTAAGGAACAAGCGCCTACTGGCCACGCTCGACTCGAGTCCGGCCTGCGATATTCCTGCAGCGTGTGAGTAGTTGATGTTCAAGGACATACACCGTCCTATTTAGGAAGATGACCAATTTGAAGACGGAGATCCGAAGCGTGGCAAGACGGACAAAAGCCAATCGACTGTTGAGGAACTGTCCCAGAAGTTGCAGTCGTTCATGACAAGGCAGGAACAGTGGCGGGAATAAATGGAGCAGGAGCGTTGGCAACCACCACGGTCTCCTCGCAACCGTACTCCTACCATTGCGTCCGTGCCGGACTTGCCTCCTTCACCGTCTAGTGGGAACCAAGGGAACGGACAACGGTTCCTTGACATCAGCATGGCTGCGGACGACCGAACTTGAGAAGGAATAAGCGTATGTGAACGTTGCGACCGTAAAGGATGCAGTCGTTTTAACTGTCCTCGTCAGAAGATGACCTGTCTGCGCTGTGGGCGGCTCGCACACATCATGTCTGAGTGCGAGGAACCGTACCGTGGTAATGGGATGCAGAACGGTGGCCAAGGATGACGGTCGCCAACTCGGAACTGTTTCCTCTGGGAAAAACCTGGTCAATCGTTGCGAACTGTCCTGACGTTGAGACGCTGCGGACTATGACTCGGTCTAGGGAGAATCCACCGTTGCGACTGTCTCCTCGTCAATGACGGAGGCAGGAGGAAGGGAGGTGAGAGTCACTCCTTCCTCTGGTCTAGTGAATGACTCGAGTGGTGACCGTACCGTGAAGAGTGGACGGACGATCATCAGGTATGAAGATGAATAGGAAAGAGGGGAGTTTCTACAGGTCGACTCGGATGAAAGCGTTGACTTGGAGGTGAACACAGATGGAATAATGGAAATTGCGGAAGATGATGAAGATGACTCGGATGGCTGTCTCGCCGTGCTGCAGGACGCGGAGTTTATGGATTTGAACGGTGAGATGGAGTATGGTGACAACGAGGACCTAGTTGAAGAGCCCATCGTTTGGGAAGACCAGAAGTTGTGGCCGAATTGAACGGTCTAGAGATCGAAGAAAACCGTTTTGAAGCCTTTGAAAACGGTTTCGATGCTGAAGAAGATGATCTCGACGAAGGACTGCAGGAAGCAGAGGAAGTGCACGACCCGGTGGTTATTTACGGCACGGTGGCTGACTCCAATCAGGAGGTCGTAGTTGTAGAGCCGGAAGCTCAGAAGAAGGTCGCGGTGATCGCAAGTATCATACGTACGGCTGAGAGAGTCGTCGAACCGGTCTGGGTAGATGACGATGGTCTAGACAATCTGGACCTCGGTGAAACCGTCTTCCTAGGTTGGGAGAAACCGGCGGAGAATCCACCCGAACCTTCGAGTGGAGAATTGGTGAGCTTGGCATCGGAAGTAAACAAATCGGAGGACGTTGGAAAAGGCAAGGACGGTACGGAGGTTGTGGACAAAGCCGAAAAGGAAAACCCGTCGTCTCACGCCCGATTGTTCACGGATGATGAACTGGACGCGTTGGAAATTGTGTTCCGGGCCAAGAAGCAAGCGTGATTGCTATGGAAGAAGTCGCTGTCGAAAAGGAGGAATAGGACACGGAACTCGAAGAACGGTTGTACCCGTTAGACTAAGTGAAATCGAAGCGACATGTAAAGCAGAACGCTGAAAACCAGAAGGAACCCACTCTGGAAGAGATGGCTTGGTTCCTCGGCCTGGAGACGCATGTGTTAGCTCGAACAAGGGAAGCAACATCGGAGGGTAAGAACACGCCCGAATATTGGCAGGATTGGTTCCGTGCCACGTTGAAAAATTCGGCTGAGGCTAAAAGGGCGAACCGTGACTTCTCGACTACTGTGCCTGAACACGTGGCTAGTACGGTCAGGAAAAGAACTGAGACCGTGACTAAGAGTGTCGAAGTGAGCGTGGTTCCTGTAGATACGGTACCTGACGAATCGGATAGTTTGAGCAGCGACTCTAGTGGGGAAAGCGAAAGCGACTCCGAGACGTAGCTACCAAGCCTGTGGTCGAGGACGCTGAAGCGATAGAGAAAAAATGTTGCGTTCTGTTTGGAGGTCGAAGACACGGTTGAGCGTGTGGAAATTGCGGAAGTATTTGCTCAAAGGATGGTTCGGCCAAAGGAAGCTCGGACCTACGCCAGACTAGCCGTGTATCGTATGCTGAAGGAAGCCAAAATAGAAATCGGCACGGATGAAAAGCTGAAGGAGCTCGCACGCAGTGCAGGCAAGCAGCTGAGATCCTCCATTGCGTGACAAAAGTCCGGAGGTGGACTGGGAACGGCTACGATATTTTGTCGACGAGGTAGTACGTGAACGAGGACTGCGTGGTCCGTGCTGGGATCGAGTGTTGTCCTGGGTGGAGAACTACTTCGCTGAGAATGCGGTTCGAATCTGGAGGAAGCTGTGTGGCCGGACTGGACGATCAACCACGCCTGCTGCCAAGCGTCGCCGACGGCGTCAGCAAAGAAGACGGTGTGTTTTGACTGTTCGGCTCTATATCGATACCGTGCTGAGGCGTTGGGCAAGCTGGAATCCCGGTTCCAGTGTGATGAAGACGCTTACCACGATGTGAATGTGCTGAGACCAGAGCGTCCGAAGGCTGAACCACCTCCGAAAACCGGTCTGATGGAAGTTGTCACGGTCAACCTACCTAACGGATTTGGAGTCCGTTACGACGACGGAGAAGAAGGATTTGATGTACCGCGAATAGTAGAAAGAGGACGGCGTGTAGTGTGCTCTGTGGGGAGATTTGAGGCTCTCTAGCGGCTACATCGACTGTCTACCTTCACAGATGCTGGCTGATACTGGTGCTACCTTGCTTTTGGTTGACCGTCAAGGGATGAAACGGTTAGGCCGTGCTGCTGAAGCTCTGGCGCCGTACGACTGCCGTGTTCGAAGCTCGTCCGGCCATCGTCTGCGTATCCGTGGGTGGGTGCGATTACCTATCCGTCTGGGGTCGGTTGAAATCGCTCTACACGTACTAGTAGCGGACCACCTACACGTGGACGCTATACTAGGGTAGACGCTTTGAGCGCCTTCAAGGCCGTGATTGATGTGGAAAACGGACCTTACTGTTAAAGGGAACCGGGGAAGGGCTGTCTCCCGGAATTGCGATTGTGCAGGAGACGTTCACGGCGACAATGGCTAACTCGATCCGTCTCCCGCCTCGTAGACAGGCACTGGTAATGACAAGCGTGATCGGTGACATAGAAAAAGGAGCTACGGTCATGAAAGGGTCTCTGGGCCTACCACCTACTCTGTGCGTTGTGCGATCTCTTGGAACAGTTGAGGATGGCAAGGTTACTGTGGAAATGTGCAATGCTTCCACTGACGAGTACTGGATCCGAAAAGGAACGATCGTGGCTGCTACTTCAGTAATCCCCGAGGAGGCGTTCGGTTTTGAACAGTCGTCTAATCCTGGAATGACCGTGAGGCCTTCTAGAGTTCCGAGTGAAGGGGTCAAACGGATGAAGTTGCTGCGACTCTGTCCGAGGAACGGAAGGAGGTCGAGGACGAGAAGGTTAAGGCTACTAAGCCTGATGTCCCGCCTGTCAAGCACGGTGAGATGTCTGCTGATTTTCTGAGTCCAAACTGTCGATGGAGCAAAAGGAACTGTTCAGGCCGAGTTGAACCGTTTTCAGGACATGTTTGTGGAGTCTTCTAAAAAACCTGGGCGGACGGAGTTGTTGCACTTTCGGATTGACACTAGGGACAGTTCTCCGATAAAGCAACAACCGTATCGTGTCTCGCTGGCCGAAGGTGAAGTCATGGAGGCCGAGATTCAGCAGTACGAGGAACTGGGTCTAATCCGACCGTCCAAGAGTGCTTGTGCGAGCCCGGTATTGATGATCCGTAAACCTGACGGTGGAATCCGTTTCTGTATCGATGACAGACGGTTGAATGCTGTCACGGTTAAGGACGGTTACCCGATGCCTTTGATTGATGACATTTTGGATGTACTAGGCGACGATCAACTGTTCTCTACCATGGATATTGCGTCTGGCTACTGAAATGTGCAAATGCACGAAGACAGCGTGTCTAGGACGGCGAAATTTGAAGTCACATCAAGGAACGCGGACGGCGACGGCTTCGAGGCATCGCGAGGACGGAAGGCTCGGACATGTAGAAGACGCGGACAAGGACAAGGGCGTGTGGAGACGACGGAAGGGGTGTCAACTCACGCACGACACGATTGCATAAGATGGTACGCATGAATAGGTAGGAGGCCGGAAGGATGACCGCCTCCAAGAGCAGGAAAGCTCAGTCGTGAAAACGCCTTGGAACCAGCAAGTTAATATCTTTTTATTAGTGTTGATCTACTCTCTGGTACGCACCTGCCTGCCATACGCCTCGAGGGCCGTCCTAAATCAAGGCGGCTCGCGACAACCAGACCTCAACCAGTCGCGGCATGAGGCGCGCAACAAGAACTCCCATCAGACGACGAGCTGTCGCACAGCGAGAGCCTGGTATATCGAATCTACAGAAATATACGGTTGCTATACTAGCAGCTTGGCAAGCTGCTAGTCTTCTTGTGGCTCCCAGTTCTGCCCTTGCGTGAGTGCTTACTTTGGTAAAATGACGTGAGTTTTTTATTTACGCTGTCTGGTATAAATGACCTGCTCAGTAAATGCAGCTAGATGTAGGAGACACAATAGCTCGGACAGTGAATTGCGGTCTGAACATTAAATCACGACCTAGCCGACCTCAAACGTCGTGATTTGAGGTCGGCTTCGGAAATTTATTTGAGGTTTGCTCAAAATGAGGCCTGCGTCGGAAGGTGACAGTACATAATTTATCGCAAACCGAGGTCTCAACCCCATTTTGAGACCCGCGTTGGAGATGCTCTTAAATACTCTCTAGGATCGAGATCCGCTGAAGGTATGGTATGGCTCGAGCTTGTGATACAAAACGGTCAGATATAGCCGTGGTAAGTACAAATCAGGTACAAACTGTTTGTATTTGTACAAACTGGTACCAATACGTCCAAAAGGTTTGTACGTGTACAAAACATCTCTAAGTACGTTTTATAGTTTTCAAAACTTACCCCATCCGGAGATATATTTAGAAAAGCAAGTTCAAGGCTGCGCAAACGGCCCACCGTGGCGCTCGTCCATTGGTCCATTGATACTGAGAGCCGTTGAGGCGAAATTATTTGAACACACAAAAGACTTCGTGGCTAATGCCCGCGCGGCGCAGTGCATTCGATCTACGCCATCTCTAGTGTATATGAACACGTCATAGTAACAGTCTTGAAAATCGTACGCCAGCATATTTTTGTACAATCAAAGATGCATCTAACGAGAGGGGGCGGGTACATGGAGGCGGACACTAACGCGTTGGCTCTCGCCTGCGGACTTAGCGACGGCGCTGCGGGGGCGCCGGTTTCCAGCCCCACCCCTTGCGCCTTACGCTAAGTCCTCGGCCTCGGCCAAGCGCGATGTCTAGCACTTCTCGCTACCAAGCGAAGACAAGTCTCGTCGAATCGACGAGCCGGTGGGTCTTGCCAACCCAGGACACCGTAACCTCCTAGCTGGGCGTAATCTGCGCCTGGTGACATGTAAACGCGCTAGCGCGCTGTCGTCCACCCTTGGGTGGAGGGCACAGGGTTTTGCACGGAGACTACCCCGCTCAGGCGAGTCTCTGGAGAAGTTTGGAGATTGGTACTTGTTGGGAGCAACACTCAACTGATCCCCGGCTGGGGTGAACCGCAAAGGGAACCGACAGGAACCCTGCGCAAGCCCAACATCGCCGACCTGACTCGGCGAATTGTTGTGCTGTTGCGTGGAAGCCGAACTAACGACGTTTTCTGTGAATCACAACACCACAACTGGTGCCGCGACCCGGGATTCAAGGGTGTGCTTTGTTTTCGCAGGTACCAAGTACAACCAAGTTAAAAGCAACAAGTGAGAGAAGATGGTCAAGGGATCGCCGAATTTGAGCGGCGCAAGCCCGGCGACGGCCGGAGGATCGCCGCTCGATGAGTCTGACTCGGCGAGAGCCATCATTACCGCCGCGGACGCGGAGGTGACGCGCTCCGTCCAGTTCGACGATGTCGACGATAACGAAGACCATGGAAGCGAGGAGGAAGAAGAAGAGAAGTATGATGATGAAGAGACGGGGTATGTCGACGTGAAGAGAGTCGTCGATCGCCGTGAAGAAGTCGACGAGTTGTCGCTGCAGGTGACCCGCATGGGAACCCCTCGCCCAGTCGAGCGAAACCTCGCAGAGGAACTCAGCGATGACGATGACGACGAACAAGACGTGGCTCCGGGTGACCGACCGCCGCTTGTTCCCAAGGCGACAAATAATGTCGAAACACCGAAGGCAAACCGAGTCCTGGCCCGACTCGTCGAAGAAATGAAGACTAACAGTCGGTGGATCAACATGTTCGCTCCGATGTACATGTGTCAAGCGAAGTGGGCCCAACTCAGCGAGGAATTGGGTGAACCCATCAATAGCCAAACGATGTATCAACTCGTCGAAGACACGGTGTTATTACTCCGAGCGACGTGATACCGGTGCCGCCATAAGCCATCGAAACCGTCGCTGACATCTTGGAGTGTGCACACGGTCGGCGTCGAGCTGATGAGATGGAAGCGCAAGTTGAAAGACTTGTTTGGGATGCAAGATGGACCAAAGGGACAATTGACATCGCAAAAGACTCAGAAGTACGGACGGATGCCACCGGTCCAGCCACTCCATATCCGGTCTGTATACGCGCCAGCTCATTCTTTCTGGGCGGTCCCTGAGGCGGATTTCCGTTCCGAGGCACAGGCGGAGCACTCTGACGCACAGGCGTGTGTTCCTAGGCGCAGGTGGAGCACTCGTTCTCGGAGGAGGGGCCGTTCCTCCAGCCGTAGTCGCATGTCTAGTCGGTGGCGCACTTCTTCTCGCCGGAGGAGCACCTCGAGGCGTCACCATAGGAGTTCCAGTCTCGGCACTCCGTGAGAGGCGGACCTCCTTGGTACGGACGTTGTATCCATCCAGGCGTACCATACTGACCAATGCCCGGATAATACGGCAGGTATGGAACCGGAAGCGCCGCGCCGTTCCTGAGGTTCAGAGACCATGACAGGTTCACGCTTCACATTCCAATTCCATCCAACCGATGGTTGCGCCTCTCGACGTGTCTCCAGTCCGGTGTACCGTGCAATAAACCCACTAGGAGACCGTTTCGGAGCCTCCTTGATCGGTTCTGGTGGAGCTGGGGCCGATACGGATAAGCGTACGCACTAGCATAGTGGGCATAGTACGAAGCCGGCACTCCTCCGTATTCTCCATAGCCTGCTTCATAGTCAGCGGCGTATCCTTCCGCCACCGTCTCTTCTCGCGGTTCACCGTGTTGACTCTGATCGTCACGGTGTCGATGATGCACGGAACGGTGTCGAGACCGTGGTCGGGAAGACGCTTCCGATCTTGTACCGTGATCACTCATATCCCCGGCGTTCTCGCTTGTATCCTCGGCGGGCTCGCCTCCATGTGTGGCTTTAGACTCATCTTCATACTGATTCCTCAGTTCCCTCATCACTTCACCTTGCAACGTCTCGCGACCGTTCGTCGTGGTGGCCTGAACCGACCGCTCACTTACACTTCCGCGACGACTACTCGCTCTTGATCCAGAACGAGTTCCTCCTCCTAGGCTCGCAGGTCTTCGACTGGTCCGGCGACACCCTTCGGACTTCAGCCGCTCCACTTCAGACCGTACCACTCCTGTAGCTTGGTCACCTTGATCCACTTCACGGTCGCCACCTAGGCGTTCCGTGCCATCTCCATTTCCATCACCGCGCGCATCGTCCTGCCGCGGCATCTTCTAGTTGTGCTAACCGTTTCCGAGGTCTTCTGTGCACCAAATTTCCGTAGCTCGACGCGCTGCAAGTCACTCAACCGTCGACACTCCCAAGTCCGTCAACCGGACGTTCCACTTAACCAACCGTAGGCTCCGCTGCTTGATCCTCAGACACCCGCCTCTCACAGTCCACTAGAAGATCGCGCTTCCGTTTCGTTGCACGCCTTCTATCGTTCTCAATGGCCTTCCAGACACGGGTGCTTCTCCAACTTCCAGCGTGATGCGGCGTCCAACGCGGTTCCTTGCGCGGCCGACTACGTACGGGGTCCTTTCCAAGCGTACGCGCACTGCAATCGAAGCAGTTACAATCCCGCGCTCCAGACTCTCCCTCAGGGTACACTGCTGCACGCCGAAGACTGTACCTTGCTTATCCACCAAGCTGTCGCGATCCGCCTCGATTTAAGACGGTCCTCGAGGCGTGTGGCAGGCAGGTGCATACCGGAAAGTAGATCAACACTAAAAAAGATATTACCTTTCTGGTTCCAATGATTTTTCACGACTGAGCTTTCCTGCTCTTGGAGGCGGCCATTCTTCCGTCCTCCAACCTATTCTGCAATGGTGTCGTGCCTGAGTTGACGCCCCTTCAGTCGTCTCCACACGCCCTTGGCCTCGTGATGCCTCGAAGCCGTCGCCGTCCGCGTTCCTTGGTGTGACTTCAAATTCGAAAAATGGGGACCCCTGGTTCCACCAATCCCAGGGTCCCACCAAACAGAGCTAAAAGCTATGGTTGCGTCACCGAGCAACCATCCCTCCGTAGCTGCGACAGAGCAGCCAGCTCATCTTCACGTTGCTGTTCGGCACGAAGTTGAGCAGCAATCCCGTCAAGCCGAATTGCTTCCGAGCCAAGACGGTTGCCACCGTTCTGACTCGGGACATGGTTAAGGTCTGCAGCGTTGGAATATCGAATCGAGGGACCAAACCCCTTTTGAAACCGATATTTACCGTTTTTCTGTTTGCGATCAGATGGGGTCTCCGCGTTGGATATGCTCTGAAAACCAAGGGTGGGCTCAAAGTGAAGATGCCTTCCTCTTTCCAATGGTGTGACTAAGTCGCGATTCGTACCTAGGTTGATAAGTAGGACGATGTTTCTCATTTGAGACTCAAATGAGAAACATCGAGACTGCGGCGAACAAAATGATACTTATCCACCATTTAGAGTTATCGAGATAATCGACTTTAAAGTTGACCGCCTGTTTTTCGTACGTAGCCGAAATTTTAAATTGTTGTTGTCTTTTGAGAGTGGTTATTGTGCCAGACTAAAGAGTGGTACTCAGCGAATGTTCCCAGAATGCTCCCCACCCCTGTCCGGATAGGATTTTAAGTGTATACTTCGAAGCTGGGCCACTCATTTAGATTTTCACGCGCAGACGAGTATGGAGCTGTCGTCTCGCCCCCAAAAACCTGTAAGCGCTGACGCCGGCGACGACAGCAGATCGAACGCAATCTGCGAAGGGTTGATGCTGGAGAATCGAGGGATCTGAGCTGGCGCGTGGGGGAGGTCTAGACGTCTAGGTCGAGCGACAACCACACTGAGGGAGGCATTCTCCCAGACTTGGAGACAGCGGATATTAGCTCCTGACGGAGTATAAGAAGCGGGTGTTCCATGCAAGCTCGCATGTCAAGAATAATATTGCTATGCATACTAACATCACTACGGACATAGGTTTTCCGGACTCGATCCAACAAAAGCGTGGTGGGAGAGGCCCCGAACCCGACACCGTCGTAAATACCAGAGGAGTGGAGGTACTACGAGAAGACGTTCACGAGGCGGCGTACAAGTATCGTGGCAATGGAACGCAGCTACCCGGTCCGTGAGTATCGTAGATCATTCATTGCCAGTTCGGGTGCAATCGGGTTGAGTCGGGTGCAGGCGGGTGGAGTCGGGTGCAGTCGGGTGGAGTCGGGTGCAGTCGGGTGGAGTCAGGTGCTGTCGGGTGCAGTCGGGTGCAGTCGGGCGCATGACAGCAAGCTTCCGTATTAGTTGGCCAAGCACAACATGCTACATCTACCATGCATGTTGGAGCCCTACGGCCTTATATGCCCGAGATGGTGGTGGCTATAGCGGTATTTACACCCTACTCGCTTTCGAGATGTTCTGCGGTGCTGAAGATATTGGGGCGCAGAATAAGTAGACACTTGCTTGTAAGAAAACACAATTCAAACATGGTGACCATTTGATCGTTGTATCAGTCCAAACCCAAGAGGTCTCTGATTTAGACTGAAATTAGATACACATGCAATCACAGCGTTCATTGCAGCAGATGCATCCATGCATATCGACTAAAAACTATATCTTTGTACTTACTTGTAGTTGCCACCAGTGATCGCTGCACCAAACATATTCCATCAAAATACTGTCCACTGGAGGTCACATGCGCCAGTCTTCCGCTAACCGGGATATACATGCTAAACATATTGATCGTCACTCAACAAATGGTGACGCGCAGCTAAGTCGGGTACACTGCGCGACAAAGGTTTGGGACGCTTGAACAAGTCGCGGTAACTCCGTCAAAAATTTCATTTGAAAGTGCGGTTTTAAAGCATGTACCAGAACACGCTAGGGAAGGCAGGCATGCGCTAACGCTCGCGTTTTTGCACTCTATAGGGTGGCTCATATACAAGAGATCGCATATGCCACCGCGACACACCTGACCTCCATACAAAAACCTATATTAAGTAAAACCTGTCGAAAGTGATATGACTAGGGATTTGTATGGTACCGAGGTTCCGCCCACTGAAAGGCGGACATTGGTTCTCCAAGACTCATTGAGTATGCCTGCATCTGTAATAGGGCAACGAGACGAAGCTTGATATGAGCGGTGAAGCGACATCGGGTTGCCACACACACATTGGTTTTGACGAAGTTGCTCAGCCACTCGTCCTGCTATAGCAAATCTTAGGGATAACACGGTGCTATCGATGAGCCCTTCGTTAGCATACATTTATCGCTCAATATCATTCAAGCGCCGTGTCATTGCAGCATAACGTGTGTACCTTTTATACTACATGAACATACAACCCAGGCTGGTGCTTTCGTTTTGCATGTCCGCCTTTCAGTGGGCGGAACCTCGGTACCATACAATTCCCTAGTCATATCACTTTCGACAGGTTTTATTTAATATAGGTTTTTGTAAGGAGGTCAGGTGTCCCAAAGTTGTGTCGCGGTGGCCTAAGGGATTTTTGTATGTGAGCCACCCTATAGACCCCTCCTAGCGTGTTCTGGTACATGTGTCAAAACCGCACCTTCAAATGATAAAAATTGACGGAGTTACCTCGGTTCAAGTATCCCAAACCTTTTGTCGCGCAGTGAGAGAGGTTCAGTAGTTCTATTTACAAATAATTATGTGCAAGAACTCTGATAGGTTCTAAGCCATGATATGAGCGCCGGTGCTGGAAGCTGATCGTGGCTGGTCCCCATTTTGGGTGGGGACCCTCTTGGGTCTTGAACAAACAGTTCAAGACAGGCGTGGAGTCGTGCTCCTCGGATAACTGTGTCGGGTTTTGATGTTCCCGTTTCGCTACGGCTCGTAGTTGTCGGAGTCCTGTTTCCCAGAAGCGCGTTGTGCTGAGCGCGGCGCATTCCTTCCCTCCCGAAACACGATGTCGTTCCGCTCCATCCAGAGCGTCGTCAGGCATATCGTGCTCATTATTTGCCATATACGCTTCCACTCTTGTTCCGCAGCTTCGCTGTCGTCTTGAAAGCGTTCTTGTAGTTGAGGCCTGTGGTGGGTTGGAATATCCGGCGCTTGCCGGTTCGCGCAGTGTAGAACCCTGTTGACTGTCTGCTGACTTGAGCTGTGTTCGCCTGTCCAGTGACCGATTAGTCGACTTCAGTGAGCCACGGCGCTCGGATACCCCCAGAAGATATGAGCGAGGGTCTCCTTCCGTCCTGCACATGCTGGTGTTTTGCCACAACTGTTATCAGTTGTCCGTCCTGGGTGATAGAGGTTGAGCTGCGCAGTGGCTACGCGATACCCAGTCCAGACCTGATATTCCGTGAGTCCATTGGAGTGTTCCCACACCTGGGAAGGAGTCTGATGAGACGCGGCTTTTTGCCAGACGCTCGTTGTGATTAGGGCTGTCGACGTCGAAGCGTCGCTCCGGTTGACGTCTAGACGTCGAAAATCGTCGAGGACGTCGACCTAACATCAGCTCGACATCGGCTTCCTGTCATTATTTCGAATTAAGATTCTTAATGATTTCATCCTCGCTATGAGCCACGCAGCCTCATTGAGGGACCCGACATCTACAGTAAGCTTATCAGCGAAGGACGTTCGGCGCGCTCATTGCTACAAACGTAACAGCCGGGTGCTATTGACGCAAGATACAGGTGCTGATGTCACTGCAGCAGAGAGATCAAGCCGAATCCCTTTGTGATGACAGAGTAGTGCCGTCGGCACTGTGTCGATGCGATAAATACCAACGCGTGCCTTGATGGGCGAACGCGTTTGAAGGCATTTTCCTTTATAATGTGTATGTGCGTGCTTGCGAGTTGTTGGGACTCCTTCCTTGAAGGAAGAAGGAATCCTTCTTCGATTGAGCGCCGGCGGTGGTCGGGGGGTACTGGCACTCATTTAATGACAGCTTAATTGAGTCACATATTAAGTAAGATGAGGCGATGAGGCTTCTCTCATCCCCGGCAGATTGATCCTCTCATTGGACTCACTGACATTTTTTTCTACCAATCAGCAGCGCAAATGAGGCTGGATGTTAGCGAAGTGTCGGCTCGACGTCAGCTGACCTCAAGCCTTGAGTCAAGGGACGTCGGATGTCAGTGTCGGCAACAGACGTCTAAAACCCTCGACGTCGACAGCCCTACTTGTGATACGATCTTCGAGTCTGTCCAATACTGTCGCTAGCGGCGCTTCGAGCGTTTTTGTGGTGTTGGAAAGCTCTCCGCGCAAATGCCTTCTTGATGTGGGTGTTAGTAATTGTTTCCGGAGCTCTCCAGGGAATCGATGAATATTGGTTGCAAATTTGTTTGTGTTGTAGCTTAGTTGTTTGCCGTCAGTTCCGGAAGTGAGATGGCCATTGCCATCTCTCCGTTGCATCCTTCGGCCTATCCTAGAGATGGGGAAGCTGGTGGCTTTCACCTTGGTTGGCCCTTGGCAAGTTGTCCTTATCGACCAATTAACAGTAGCGTGTCTTATTTAACAGCCTATCAGACTACTTGAATCCACAGCATACAAACATGTAGATACTGTGGCTCAACAATGCAGGTCCGGGTGGGTCTGGAAGACCACTCCCTCCTTTCCAAACGTGCCGAACAGCGCTCCTGTTCCCAGTCGTAGTCTGTGTGGATGACTGGACACGCTCCGATGAAATGCCAGTGGAGACCGTCCTTCTCTTGATGCAAGTGTGCCGTCGGCCCCTGGACTGTCTCGTTCTCGTCTCGTCCTATTCCTGTGATTCGCCCTGGTGCCTTGACTAGCCACGTGTAGTTGTCTCGGAACGTCGGTGGGTGTCGAAGTTGCAGCTACGGTTGAACCGTTAGCTCCTCTCCAATCGGTATGGTCGGTCCGGCCAGGAGGATTGTCGTTGCCCATCGTCGTAATTTCGCGTTCGTGTGTTTCTTGCCATCCGAGCGTGGCGAAGGCAGAGTGAACACAAATTCGTTCGGGCCAGTACGTTGAATATGCAGATCCGCTATGATGCCGTCTGCAATCCTATCATACTTGGATCTAGTGAGCATTGCTCCCGTCACGTCTCGTATCGAGGGATTCTCAGTCCAGCTGAAGGTCCCCCAGAACTGCTGAATTGGTGTAGGTCGTTCATCATGTAGCTGGGCCCCACTCGGAAAGTTGTTGTGGTATGTAAGTACCCATTCATCCGGGTCAGTCAACAAAAGAAGCAGTACGTCTCGGCGCGCGTATCCGGTCAGTCAACAAGAAGCAGCAGCCAGTGACAAGCAGACTGTGGTCGCCGGGGCGACGTACAAGTTCCACCTGCGCGTCGGCAAAGCATGCCAGCAGCACGACGTCCAGGCGTTGTGAGCTGTTGTCCAAGGAAGTGTAGTGTACGTGGTTTGAAGTTCGAGTGGTGAACGGTCTGAGACTAATAAGTGCATGTGCTGGTTTGTGACTGCCACTTCCGTCAGAAGGACGCAGATCGCCACCACACGCTTTTACTGCCTCACGGATCGAAGACGGAGACTCGCGACCAGGATGGCGCTGCTTCTCGCTACGAACGACGAGCTCTTCGACGTGGTCAAGATCGGCCTTCCGAGTAAAGATGGAGGGATGCCTCTAATGATTGTAGTTCGACGTGGAGGCAAAAAGGCACTTGCAGTTGCTGCTGAAGCATCATTCTCGGATGGCCACACCAGCGAGAAATGACTTAGCTGATGCAGTACTGCATCAAGCCGCGGAGTACGTAGTTGATTTAGTTAATATTTTGCTAGACGGATAATACATGATGCAAGGGCGAGTGCATGTACTGGTACGTGTGGTGAACTAATATATTAATGTATTATTAAATCAGTCGTTGATATTATCTTTTAGTTACGCGTTACGCGCATTAATCTCGGTAAAGGGCATTGGGCCACTACGTATATACCGGGCTTGACGTCTCTGCCCGCTTCAGGTTCACCGTTACTTCTCATCTTTTAGGACAAGTAGTGGCGTTGTGTCCATCCGCGTTGCGCATATGCTGCACTGATATTTTCGTCTTCCTTTCATCGTCATACCCACGATAGATCGATTCATCTCCTCCATGGCCAGTGGTCCAATCGAAAGAAACAACCTAAAAATCGACCATTTTCATCTACCTGACAACAAATCCAGGAACTCGGATTCTGCAATTGAAAGGCTTCCAAATAACCAGGCAACAAACTCTAGTCATCAGGAGTTTGGGTCTGCTTCAGACGTAACTGTATGGCTCTGTACAATGTTGCTTACGTCCATCCATACTTACGTTCTCAATTCTTTCTAAAGCATTGACAACGCGAGCAAATGCTGAACTGTGACCTTCAACGAATGCACTCTGAAAAACTCTGACGTCGAGAAACAGTTGCGCTGAGGGCTTCGCAATTGACATGCAATTTTCACTGTGTGTTAAACTGATTCGACTAACATACCAAGCCTTAAAGGGACGTAGCTGTACTTCGACTCCCGACGGGTCTTTGACTTGGATTCGAGCTTTTCAATAATCCAAACGTGCCACGAACATTCCGTCTCAAGTGAATTACATCCCCACTTAACCAAGTTCCCACTTGAATATGTTTGAATAACCGATCTGCGGTTGTTGAAAGCGAGCTCTCGTAGAAATTGCTTGTACGCACCAGGATCGGTGAATACATCCCCACGACCAATTGTGCTTCGACGTGTTGCAAGATTTAGAGGGATCACTACACTATCGCCACCAGGTTCATCTTCGGCCGCTAGATCCATAGTTTTGAAGCAACGATGAAACTAAAGTGAGCAGCAATCAGCAAAACAAAATCTATATTTACAGCTTGGTGCAGAGGCTTCTTCTTGTTGACTGACCCGGATATGCGCACGACGAATTGATTGAGCGGAACGGCTTTTACATTTCATCCAATCAAACAACTTGTCACGGGGTTTGAAAGAAGTAGGCACTATTATCACGGGCTTTGATAAATAGTCCCCATTCGTCTCCTTCCCACCAACTACTTACCCCCTCCATAAGGGTGTTGTAATGGTCGTGTACCCAGCTGGCCCTGCTATCCAGATTCGCCTCCGTTGGCGCCATCGGTTCGCCTAAATCTTGAGCTAGTCGGTCCCCTGGCGTAGCTTTGGATTGGGAAATCTCCTTGCGGCGAGGTTGTCGAGGCGATATCATGCTTCGTGTCGGATTCTCCGAGCCTCGATACGCCCATGTGCGCCAAGCTGAGAAATATTTATCTGCTCGCTGAGTGAGCCATAGCAATGCATGTTTAGTGCGCCGAGTCTTGATGATGACCGCCACGGACGCTAACCCAATGCCACCAGCCTTCCGCGGTGCAACCAGGAGACCTGGATTCACTTTGTGGCGGCTTGCTTCCGTCGAGGTTGAGTGAGCCCATAGAAATTGCTTGTACAAGTTCCTGAGTTCTGTTTCCGCCCATGTTGGCAGCTCGAAAACTGCTGATGTGAATAGGATCGATGGCAGCACGATGAAATTGAGTATGAGCACTGGATGTTCCACACTAGTTGCAATCCGTGACGCTGTGATGAGCCGTCCCTGTATCTTCCGAATTCTATCGGCCCAATTTCGATTGGTGAGCTCGCCTGAACCCACCTCATAGCCCAAATACCGCGTGGTGTCCGGGTCTTGTAGGACGGATATTCCCTCAAATGTCTTTTGTCGCGCAGTGTACATTCGGACGCAGTCGTTCTGTCGGGCACAAATGTTTCGTCTCGACGCAAATTAGTCGGGCACAATAACACGTGCCTTGTCTTTTATCCTTTCAAAGCGTAAAACGACTCTCTTTCGATTGCTTTTAACAAGAGCTTTCCGATACACTTTTCACAAAAATTGAAAAGATATTGCGACCAAGTGTGTCGAACCATGGGGGATGTGCATTTGAGACGGCGTCAAGCCAAATGATACTAATCTACGAATCGCGATTTAGGCACACCACTCGCACGAGGGCGTCTTGCGCTCATATTGAGCCCTTGTCCACTTGAAAATGTTAAGAATTGATGAAGTGTCACGCTCTGAAAAAAATCCATTTTCATACTGCAAAGTCCATGTGAGGTAACAAGTTGACCAATTGATAAAGGTGATGCCTCACTATTTACACACGATCTTGACCCAAAATAGACTAATCCTGCCTTGCTGGTCGATACGTTCGACCTGCAGCATACCCGCACTGAAAGCCAAAAAGTCTGCCAAGGCCTCGTCCTCTCCTCTGGCTTCGTGGGCCAAGTACGTGAGCGTCTGCTGGTCGCTTAACCTATAGATACTGCGCGCCAGGTCCCTCCAGCTCTCCTGGCCGTAAATGGGATTGATGCAGTCAGACACGAGAATGTAGGCGAAGCTGCTGCGGGGCAACCCGCCGTCGGAGCCCCAGACAAACTCGGCCACGTGCAGTCGCGCGCGCTCGTCCTCGGAGGCCGCGTTGGTCTTCACATTGCGCTGCAGCAGCTCGATCGCCTCGTGCTGATCGGTCAGCAGCACATCAGCGCCCAGAGCGGCCGCCACGAGTCCCGCGAGGCCGCAGCCGCTACCCAGCGGCAGTCGCAGCTACTCCCTGTCCGAGACGCTGCGCAGCGCGGGCTGGCTCCAATCTTCGCGGACGTATGGACAGCGTCGCGCGTGTGGGAGGCCAGCCGCTTCCTGGCCGACCGCCTCGTGAGTTTCTCCGCCCAGTCGCCACCAACCTTCGACGTCAGCGTAGGCCAATTTGTGCTGGATACAGTCACCAGTTGCGTCATTTGGTGCGAACTGAGAGTTTGTATTGAACAGTAAATGACCCCGCTAGAGTGACGAGCTCGTCACTTCAGGTACAAAGGGAGAACCTCGATCAAAGGATCTCAACTAGTTATTTACCTTGCAAAATGAGTTCAGTTTGTGGCGAAGCCTTGCTCTACACCCTTCACTCTAATTAGTCGTGCCATGACTAATTATGGTTTACGATTTTTGCTGCGGAAATGTACACGTTCCTCGAATGCTATTGGCTTTAATATTAAATGTAGAGACTTTCAACTACTTCAGGGTTTGTGCACGATGACTTTCTTCCGACAACCCAAGGGATTCTCCAGATTGTCGCCACGTACGAATGGCTCAGAGGTGTTTCGAGCACTTTTTCAAGCTCTCCAATACAGCAGAACTATCCTCCCCACCTCGACGCGGAGCCGTTGAACATCAAGTGTCCCAGCTAATCGCCTTGAGGGTTTTCAGAGGGCTTGCGAGCTGTCGAAATCCGGTGTCTTTTGCAAATTTCAGCTCATCTGGAAAATTTTGTAGGGACTGTGTCACGAAAAGGTACACTTTCATGACTATATTCGAAGCACGACTAATTAGAGTGAAGGGTGTACCCCTATTGAAAACCGTTTAACCTGTGAGTATTTATTTAACCGACTACAGAATTCTCCTTTTACCGGGAACACCATGCACCCTCGACAGAGCAGATACAGTATACAGGCGCCAAACAGCATTCGCTTCCGATGGCTGAGGCGCGTATGGCTGTCGTAGACTACGGCTGGCTTGATCGCTCGACTCGATTAAAGAACCGAGTCCGCTGCTCACCTTGACCAGCCCAGCAGAGAGAGAGAGCGAGGGCTGTGGTCATTTGTCTGCAGCTGACCAGAATCGCCGATGGTCAACGCTGACAGTCAGCGCCGCATGTTAGTAACCCAAACCGTAGAGGCTGGCGTCGTCAAAAATGCGCCTCACTTCCGCAGTCATATCGGCCACTCCATTACGTGCCACAAAAACGGCGTCGCCTCCTGTTTCGCTGGCGCGGGTCTTTCGCCAGCGGCGTTCAGCTTGGGGTGATGTCTATCCGATAGTCGTCGTCTCGAGTCTCCACTTCGATGGGGCCTTCATTCGAGTGAACATGGCTCCAGCGCGATTCGCTGAATTGCCGTTCACTTGGGCTTTGTATGGTTTCAGCGCAAGAGACGGGCCGCGTGCTCTGATGCCCTAGTCCCCGCCAGATGGCTCGCAAGCCCGCTCGCTCTCCCAGCATTCGCCTTCAGTCCGCTTAACCGCATTAGAGAGTGCGTAGGCGGCATGCCGCCCCGAGTACGCGCCGTTCATCACGTCGCCGCGCGGTGCGTCTGCCTCCCCGTGGCGGTCTCGACCCCTCCACCGTCTCTTCCCTCAGCGCTGCCGCCTCCGAGACCTTCAGCGCCGCGCTCAGCGTCGCCAAGCTCAATCTGCACCGACGCCGCCGTCAGACGCTCACGAACAGCAGCAATAGCCGCAGTACCAGCAACAGCAACGGCCGCTCGCCCTACATGGACCGAGACGACGAGGACGAAAACGATCCGTTCGACCCCCGCAGGCCCCACAGCAGCAGCAGCAGCAGCAGCGGCATCTTCGCACCAGGAAACCCGTGCGCTCGCCGTCGTCGTCCACGTCGTCGGCGCCCTCGCCCTCCTCCCGGCGCTCCGGAGGATTCTCGTCACTTCTCTTGGCTCGCTCGCCGTCCGCGCGCTCGTCGTCCGCCACGTCGCCCTCGAGTCTGCGGGACGACAGCGCGTCGTCCATGGTGAGCGATATGGCGCAGCATCTGCCTGAACTCACCCGAGCGCGTCGAGGCGCTCGTCAACTTCATCGACAGGTCCGTGGACGACGCCTACAACCTCAGCCTCGGCTTTGGCCGCGTGCGCTGGACGCCCAGTCGCGCGCGAGAAGCCGTGACGATCCACCGAGCGCGCAGCGGTCCGGACGACGCGCTGCTAGACGCCGCCGTAAGGGGAAGCTGCAATATCAGCGCCACGTCCCGAGAGATGAGCGATCTGCTCATTACCGAGACAAGCGCAGACTTTGCAGACCACGAGAACGCAGTGAACCCGACCGAGTTCCTCGACGGGCAAGTGCTCTACACGCTCGTGCCGCGCACCCCGGAAGAGCGCTTCGTGTGTGTCAAGTGGCACTGTGCGCGGTCCCTGGCGCCGTCAGTGGCGAGACACCGCGACTACGTCTACGTGGAGCTCGTGGACTCGTTCGAAGACGGCGACGGCCGCCGCATCGGTTACCGACTCAGCAAGAGCGTGGACCTGGATGTCCCCCGCCGCGCGACTCGAAGCATCATTTTGTGCGCGCCAAAACGCTGACACTGCAGACGTGGAGCGAGCGAGCGCCGGGGAGCCTAGAGTTTGCTACCATGATGATCAACGATTTAGGAGACCGCCTGCCGTCGTGGCTTGTGCACAAGATGGTGGACATGGCGGCCATGCGCTCCGCGTGCATACGAGATCACATCAACCAGCGCCGTCTCGACCTGATGGTGTACGCTGGACCGAGGGACATGGTTCCACTCAGCCGCCGTGTTTGCTGTGTGGTGTGCACTCGCAGCTTCTCGCTCGTGCGCAAGAAATACAACTGTGACGCCTGTGGGGATGTCATCTGCAGCCAGTGTAGTGTACACCAGCTCGTGACAGCACACCAGCGACTGAGTGATCTATCGGCACCGGAGGTAAGCGCAAGGCGCGGATTTGTGCCAAGTGCAGCATCAGGATGCAGAAAGAGAGCTTCCGCGTCGTGCATCATCCGCACGACAGAGCGACATTTCACGTGTCAGCTCCGACGGTAGTATTCGTAGCTCCCTGGCGTCTAATAACTCAATTTTAGGGCGCTCGCACGTGTCAGCAGGAAAACTTCGGACGAGAGTCGGCGTAGTTTCCTATCGGATTCGACAGCAGGCACAAGCTCGCTGGACTCCACAGATGATGGTAGCAGGGGTAGTGGCAACGGATCTACAACCGCGGCAGTGCGCAAACAGGTACCCAACATGTTTCAATTTCGCCCGACGTCCTCATCCATGGGAAAGAGTGAGCGATTATCGAAGGCTTTTACATCACCGTCATCACCTGGAGACGAAGAGGACCGACTTGATGTCGAAGAACTACAACCGCAACTGCTAGGGGACAATATTCTAGCCTCTGCACCCGTGGAGCTGGATTTAGGCGTCGGCAAGTACAAAAACGACTTCACGCAGACGTCAACACGGACCAGTAAGGATTATGAGGCCGAAGCAGCTGAACTAGCAGAATACAGCGACTCAGATGAAGAGGAATACCTGAGGACGACGCGGGTAACTTCCTTCATACCGAAAACCGCGGCCACGTACGGGAATCGTTGTCACAGGCAACCGTTATGACGCTGAACATGGATATGCCGACGGTGTACAAGGTGGAAGTCGCCAGTTTTCTCACGGAGGAAGAAAATGCTAATCTGGACACCGTATCGAATGATTCGGACTCGGCTAGTTTTCTTACTGTGGACGAGAACTCGAAGATTGTGGAGAGCAGGTCGTTTGGTGGAAGGTCAGAGGCTCCTGTTCCCGTGCAGGTAGAAGAGCTGATTGTAGAGGAGATCATGCCCGAGACTATGCGTACTGTTCCGCGGCGCAGTATGGAGCTGGAAGAAGTGGAGGTGGAGAGCTGGTCATAGAGGAGATCGAGCCTGTAAATGAAGGCATTGTTCCGCGTCGCAGTATGGAGTCGGAGGAGCTGGAGGTCGAAGAGATCCAGCCCGAGAACTCGGGTTCTGTTCCGCGGTGCAGCATCGGGGAAGGTGTAGAAGAGATGGAGGTGCCCATGGTGGTTCGCAAAGTGGCAAAGCGGTTGGTTGTTGGCTCTGGTGGCCGACGCAGTTATAACTCACGACGGTCTCCAGCGCCACGGCCTAGCGGTGCTCCACCCCCACCTCCAAATGTAGCAACCATGCTTACCAACAGTATGGCTAGTGCTAGCGTCAACGAAAAGGTCCTGGTGCCTCCCAATGGTTCACGCGCTGCACCGCCTCCGGCGCCTGTAGCTGCTCCGGCGCCTGCGCCAGAAGAGGACTCACTCAAGGTCGAGGATCTGCAGGTGCATCTGGATCGCATGAATCAGATTCGGCGAATTTGCGCGATATGCGCAAGGAGATGAAAGAGACAACTGAGGCTCCTGCCAGTACGCAGTCGGCAATGGCAGCACTCACAACATTCGAGATCAAGGCCAATGCCGAGCGTGCTGCCAAGATTGCGGCCAACTTCATTAGTTTGCTGACCGAAATGCGGCCCCTGCAGCTCGTCGTGCGCAGCAGCAGCTGAAGCAGTTTGGTGGCCCTCGCACGAGTTTGTTCAATTTGACTCTAGCCATGGGCGATGGTAGCTTCGTGGATTACCTAGTGGACTCAACATTTGAAGATGTCGGTGAGAGCCCCGACGGCACTGGGTTGGGGTGGCAGTCTGTGCTGTCACAGACGACTGGCAAGCAATATTTCTTCAACCAAAACTGCGCGCTCGCGTCCTGGACTCTTCCGGGGCCCGACGTCTTCCGGGGAACGCTTTATATTGTGCTCTAAACACGCCCGTCAACGTATTATTTAGCTAGCAAAGGAGAGACCATCCATCCGTGTACAGTTCTGCGTCTATGGAAACCAGAGCAGAAACAAATAAAGAAAGTGACGCCCGTCAATTGGTGTATCTGCCGAACTACAACGACGAACATCTTGAACAGGTCACCTTCAACGGTACGGGCAGTCTTCCGATCCGTGCACTGTGGCGGGCATACTGCAGTGAGCACATTCGGCGCCCGCAGACAAGGTGATGTTGGATCGTGGTGTAGGGGGCTTTTTGTCCATGACGGAAGCCGCCAAATTTGCAAAGCGCGTCGAAAAGCTGGCGAGTCCGGGGCTGGGCGTTAAAGGTCTAGCGGAAGCTGGCACGGGCGGTGGGAGTGATCCACTGACGTGATAGATGTGCGCTGGTTCGAGACCTCAGAGGCGGTGTCCGTCATGCTGCGGTTGCGTGGTGAGCCTGGGCGGAAGACAGCGAACCGAATGAGCTTATCCTTCCGTGCCAGCTTGCCGAGTAGCTGAGTGACCTGCTGCAAAGACATCAGCGACGCGTTGGTCTCGTTGATGCTCATAATGTACATGCCCGGGTACACGTCACCGTACGCTTCAATAGGCCCCTTTTCGCCAGTCGACAAGTTGGTGAAGCCGTGCACGACCGCGCACTCCTGGATGCCGCTGTCGAGCAGCACGCCCAGCGGGCCAGGCGGCACACGCACTTCCACGATCTCTTCGATCTCGTTGTCGCTCTCACTATCACTATCGTTATCGAAGAAAGCCGCTCCTTGGAGGGCGCCCTGCAGCATGGCGTCGTAGTCCTCCGGTAGTGTCACGGGGATCTCTGCGTACTGGTAGTCGAACTTGCGGAGCTCCTCGAAGTACGGGTTGGACCCGACGATGTTGTAATCTGTGCCGGCCCAGAGGTTCACCAGCTTGGCCTCCCTTTATCTTCATAATAAAGACCGCGTAAACTGCTCGTGTGGATGCTCGTGCTTGGCTCGAAGAAGACGACGGTGGCCTTGCGACCCAGATGAGAGATCACCTTGCCATTCAGACCTTCAGGTTCTATAGCAATAACAAGTATTACTACCCCAAATACTATTACTACTGCCCTCCACTTTGCCCACCTTTCATCGGCGCCACGCAGCCCTGGGACCGCAGCAACTCGATGATCTGCAAGTGGCCTCTCCAGATGGCGAGGTCCAGCGCCGAGTAGCCGTCCTAAGAGCGCGTTAGTACTTCAGAGTATAGTACTTTTCTATTATACTACTACTGACGTCCGTGAGGGCGAGCACGTCCGCCCCGAACTGCAGCAACATCATGGCGATCTGCGTGTTACCCACGAGGCAGGCGCAGTGCAGCATGAGAAGCCGCCGCTTCTGTGAGCGCCGCCGCATCCGCCTTGCCGATCTTGAGCGTCAGGTAGCGTCGCGACTTCTCCACGCTGCCCTCCAGGATGGCCTCGCGCAGATACTGATTACTCTTTCCCTGCAGCAGATTCATCTTCGTCGAGAGCAATGGACCCAGAATAACCAAAATCAGCCAACGTCCCAATTACGGGCCACTTTTGTCATTTTTAAAACTTGATAAATTTTAGTTTAATCAAAATTCTTATTAACAATGAAAAAGAATTTTCTTTGATTAAACTAAGCTGGATGTTGACGATTACCCGAGTGACTTAGTCCAAGCACCTTCAGATCCGACGTACCAAGAGTCTCCAGTAGCTGAGCGTTCACTTGGCGAGCAGTAGCTGTGACGGGGTCACACCAGCACCTTGCTTGAGGAAGCGTAGCTTCAAGAGCATACAAACTCTTAGTGAACGGCAGTTCACAAGCTCCTGGTCTGAGGGAGCTGAGTAGTTTAAAGACTGAGTATATTTATAGGTGTACCTGAAATTGGCCTGTAATACAATTTCTAAGTAACCTATAGTTTGTCCTATATGTAATATGAATGGCGTTGCCAGATGGCCCTGGTGTGTCCCACACCATAAGTGACGTGAGTCGATGTGTATCCATCTTGAAGAGTGACACTGTCACTCTTCTGTATCCTCCCCACTTAGGCTAAGACTGTACCAGCCAATCGGGAGCGACGAGGTTTCTCAACATTTCCCGAGGTCGAATTTAATCGACAGTTAGCGCCACGGTTGACTGCTTTTTCGGGAGTTGGCATTTCCCAAGTACTCCCTGGCCTCCACATCAGCCCGTGCAACATGCCCTCAAAGAAGACACGCCACGGTGCGAAAGCACCTTGTAAGACTAAGACCTCGCGGTCGAAGTCTAACCCGGCCAAGCCTCACGGTAAGGCCTCTGCCCTCGATGAGCCGTCAAGGCCACTGGCCAGGATCGTCACGACGAAGTCGATCGCGATCAACGTCGCCTGATGACCAACCGAATCCTCGGTTCGTCTATAAGGACCACAGTCCTGTCGGCTCCACGACGCTGAGCTTAACGCTCTGGTCAGTTACTCTGGCGATGAGGCTGACCCAGGGACGCCCGTCGTCGCCTATGGGTATTGAGCGCAGTGGGAGGACGGGGTCCAAACCTGCTGTTGCTGTTGGTGCTGACGCACAGGCGGTGCCGCGGACGGCGCTGGTGATGTCGTCGTCGAAGAGGCTTCGCCTAAGAACCTGACTCTGTTGGAGGGTCAGGAAAGCGCGTGTCATTCTGGACGAGCGCGCCACGACCAAGAAGCGTGTTGCTTCTCAGTCACCTCTCCACAGGTGACCAAGGCGGAGAAACAACGGCCGTTGTTCGAGTCTTCGTCCAATTCCGAAGAAGAGGGACGGGCATGTTCACGTGCCTGAGGTTGTCGTCGATGCTCGTGATGAACAGGAGCGCCTTGCGGCTGCTCGCCTGCGGGCGCTTTGTGCGCCGAGTCTGCATTTGAAGGCTAGCTTCCCGCCCCTGATGAGAACACAGGATCTCCGTTGTTCTTTGAGCAGCTCGTGGCACCGCGCGGCCTTATTGGAGGGCGAACTCCAGGGCGCTTTCGAGCGGGCTTTGTGGTCCACCCCTTGTTTCCAACAACTTGAGGCTGCCAGATGCGTGTTGTTGGCACCGCACCGGCCCCGCTCAAGGAGTTCACTAGCTGCAAGAAGGCTGAGAACGGGTGGGCTTGTTCGTTTGGGGCATCCTGGTCCAACCGTGAACACTTCGACGAGTGCTCAGGCGTGGAGGATCTCTTCTGGAAGTGGCACTTCGCCGGGGTTTCGCCCCGAAGGAGATCGACCTCCACCGGGGCGAACAGAGTATGTCCGCCATTCTCGATCAGCGTGACTTTCGCATCGAGTTCGCTCATCTGATCAGTAAGCGTCATCTTACAAGTCAATTGAGGAGCTCCGGCGTAAAGCCATGATCAGCGCTCACGACGAGCGCGGTATAGCTTGTGGCTGCTGTTTCGCACCACCGCATTCGGCCAAATCAGGTGTGACGGGGGTCACACGCACCTTAGCTTTAGAGGAAGCGTTAAGGCGCTAACCACAACAGACGCCTAGCGTTCCTGCTGTAAGCTTGCAAAGGCCTGGCCTTCCTGTCCAATATGGTACCGAGTACCGATTGACTTGCGAACTTCCGGGTTAGAGTTAAACTGATTTATTTTAAGAACACTGTTGTAGTTCTAACTACTGCTAACTATCTGCATACTGAATCCCTGTCTAATCTGATCTGTCCTAATGGACCACCCATTTAGATGTACTGCTTTAATACAACTGACGTACCACTTAAGTACGACTGAAGTACGAATTAAGTCCTTGACGTGCCACACACCACGCGTGTGACGGACACCAATGGTGTGGACCACATCACAGAGAACAATGGTCGCCCCCGTCAAGTGGCCCCATTATACCCTCCCACACCCAAACGGGAAGCACCTTGTCCCAGGGGAATTCCAGCGAACCGCACAGGCAACGCCTCATTCTGCAATTTGCGCACCGAGAACCGCCGAGAATCCAAAACGCCCACCGGGCACCAGGCCAAGACCCGCATCACTTGCGATGTCAAAGCGCGTCGACTCAGGCGCTCCGCGCCGCCGACACAAGACGAAAGGTGGCGAAGCCCAATCGAAGAAGCCGCCTCGGCATCCGAAGAAGGCTTCCCAGAAGCCCGACGAGATAAGCCCGCTGCGACCTGATCCCGGTCCAGCAGAAAACGCACTGAGGTCACCCTGCTCGGACCGTACGAAGGCGGCAGCGACAACGAGTCGGACTCCGACGGCGAGACCAACCCGAACCTAGTTCTGGGCGACGACAGCCCGGAATCCCACGGCGACGAAGCTCCAAGAGCGGAAGATGCGAGCGCGCCGACGGCAACGACCTCAGCGACGGCAGCGACTTCAAAGTCCGGGTCCTGGCGACAAAGCTTGACCGCGGCGACGAGGCTCACAGAGCTGCTGATGACGATGGTCAAGCTTCCAAAGTTCCGAGGACGGCGACAACGCCTCCGAGGCCGGCGACGACAAGTCCCACTCGTCGACCGCAAAGCAGACCAGCGACGCACCCAAGGACGCTGCCTCAGCCACAGATCGCAAACCCGAGCCGGGTGCAACAAGTGAAGCGAAGCACCGCTCGGAGGAGGATGCCTCGGACGAGGTCGACTACAGCGAGTCGGATCTGGAGTCGGGCAAGGTCAACGACCCAAGCACTTCACCCAAACTCACCGATCAGCAGCGACCTCTCCATCCGGGGAGTCCTGCAACTCCTCGCAGTGCTGCTGCTGCACGAGCTGCTGTCGCCAAGCGGGAAGCCCAAGTTATCACCAACGTCGGCGACGGTGATGACGTACCCGAAGGGCTGCTTCAGCCCGACAACCGCCAGCACCTTCACGATCGTGCCCGCGATGTGAGGGAGGCTGCGGAGCAGCGACGAACCTCGAAGCGAGATCACGAGCCAGCGGCACCTCAAAACAAAGAGCAGCTGCTCGCGCTGCGATACTGGCCCGTACGGGAGTACCGCGAGTACCTTCGACAGAGTCGTGAGCCGGGTAGGGCGGTGCAGCTGTACGACGAGTGTCCCGTCGTCCTCCACGACGACACGGGCCTCGCCCGCCAGTCCAACGAACGCGAGTTCACAGACTGGCTGCACCACTTGGGGTACCCCTTGCCCGAGTTCACGGACTCGCCGTACCGTATCGAGTGGCTGGCCCATCGGCGCCTCCGCTTCCGCATGGCGAAGTCCATCGTGGATGGCCAGTGGCGTATCCGATACCTCGAGCGCTCGAAGCCCACCCCGGGCGTTATCCTCGAGGAGGTTGTGCAGAAGATCCAGAAGTCGTGGCAGTCGCAGCCGGTAGAACCGTTCAGTGTTCTTGGCGCGGTTAACGCCGACCGGCTCCAGGGAGCGGTCATAGGCGGCCACGATGTCGGCGCAGTCCTCCGAGAGACGGCTACCAGCCTCCCACGTGTTTGATCCTCCGGATAGCTGCGCCACTTCACCAAGTATTGGTAGTGACCGCTACGCCCGCGGCGCCTCAGTATTCTCTCGACATGGAAGTAGAGAGCGCCTCAATACCGATCAGTGGAGGCGGGGACGCAACGGACGCGTCCACGGATCGGGACGCTCCGCGTCAGGTGCTGGCGGCGCGCGCTTCAGCACCCGTTGGCCATTCTGACCACACGAAGCTCGTGACTGCAGTGGAGGGTTGCCAACGGATCTTGGAGTCGCAGAGGACTGACTTAGTGGCCCTGCGAGGGAACCTGCACTCCGTCGAGTCGACTGTGGGTCATTTGGCTCCAAGTGTGGTTCAGCTCGAACGCAGTGCGGATGATCGCCAGCGGCAGGTCGATCGCTTGAGCGAGGATCTTCGACAAGCACTTTATCGATGCTCGGAGAGCGAGAGGGCCCTCGCGAATGACCGTGCTGGAGCTTCACAAGCACTTTGGGTGGCTCCGCGACCTCTACTCGCGTTGAGGCGTTGGAGAGCCGTGCTCCTCCGACCGCTCCGCCCCCGTGGCTGCTCCTCCTGCTGCGACCGTTCCTCCGCCGGATATGATGCAGATGATGGCGAACGCGTTTCGCCACGTCGCTAATACGTCGGACTCTCAGAGTCATTCACCTCGGCCTGGTGATAAGGCTTAAGAAGTCCCACGTAGAACGTCGGGTGCGTGGCCATAGCCGACGGCAGGTCCAATGTGTATGCGTTGCCATTGACTCCGATGACCGTGAACGGGCCCGCGAACCGTGGACGCAGCTTTGTGCTGCCCACCGTAGTGACCGCCTGAATAGGGAGGTTTTTAGCGTTTAAGAGGACCTGGTCCCCAAGTTTAAACACATTCACGTTCCTTCGCCCTCGGCGATCACTGTTTTCCTTCTGTGTGTCTTGCGCGGCAGCCATAGCGTCCCGGACGCGTTGCCTTACGGCTTCACCAGTATCGATGAACGCCAACAGGTTCCGTTTGACGGACGGACGCAGGCCTTTAAGGCCCCGTGGGTCTTCGGCGTCAGCCTCTCCTCCACTCAAATTAGAAGCCGGAGGTAACGACAGTGGCGTACGCGGATGGCGTAGCCCGTTAACGTAGAATGGGGTGAAACCCGTCGACGAATGCACAGCATTATTCAGCGCGAACTCAACCTGCGGCAGCGTGCTCCACTTTTGTGGGTTCTTCGGCACAGACGCTGCGCAACCCATCCTCCAACACGCGGTTCACCCGCTCGGTTTGACCGTCTGTCTGCGGATGGTCCGCCGTGGACATGTCCAATCTGGTTCCGAGAAGACGGAACAGGTGTTTCCAGAAGTGTGAGACGAAGCGGGGATTCCGATCACTTACGAACGCCTCCGGAAGGCCATTATGTCGAAAGACATTGTCGACAAAGAGTTGAGCCGCTTGGGGCGCCGTCACACTCTTTTTCACTGCGGCTAGCCGCACCATCTTACTGAGACGGCAAACGAAGACCAAGATACCAGTGTGGCCGCGTGCATCTGCCGGAAGCTCGAAGATGAAGTCCATGCTCACCGAGCGCCAGCAATCGGCCGGCACCGGCAAGCTCATCAAGGAGCCGATGACGAGGGAGCGGGTTTCATACGTTGGCACGTTTCGCACGTCTGCACGTACTTCCGAACCCACTTGTACATGTGAGGCCACCAGAAGTTGCGCGCCACGGACGTGTACGTCTTCTCACGTCCAAGATGGCCGCTGAGCGGCGTGTCGTGACCTCGTAGAGAACGCGATGCCGCAAGTCCTCGTCTATGGAACGACTATGCGAGGCTCTTCGCCTTCATCGACTTGGTAATAGAGGAGACCTTCGACCAGAGAGTAGCGGTGTGCAACCGCGCGCTGCCGCGCAGTTATCTTCACCGCTGCCTTCGGCGTACTGAGTGCTTTAACGAGATCAGCCAGATGTTCGTCTCGGCGTACGCCTCTCGCAGCTCATAGAGCGGGACTCGAGGTACGCAACGTGCGCCAGCTCGTAGTCCGGACGTCGGGAAAGTGCGTCCGCGAGGACGTTCTGCTTCCTGGCTTGTACTCCACCGTGAAGTTATACTCCGCGAAGAAGGAGAGCCACCGCGCCATGCGTTGGGAGAGATGAGGCGACGATGTCGCAGTCCGCAAAGACGCGTGGTCTGTGTAGATCACAAAGGGTTTACTGCCAAGCAGGTGTACCTGAAATTTCACCAGCGCGTACTTCATAGCGAGAAGTTCCTTGTCGTGGACCGGGTAGTTCTTCTCTGCCGCCTTTAGTTGGCGCGACTGGAACGAGACCACTCGCTTCTGCCATCGGCATCGACTTGCAGAAGCGCACAGCCAATGGCAAAGTCCGATGCATCGCATACTACACTGAACGGGCGATCGTCGTCTGGCAAAGCCAAGATCGGAGCGCTCTGCAAGTTTCTTTGATAGACTCAAACGCTTGGTGAGCCTCGTCGTTCCACGACCATTCCGTGTCCTTCTTCAAGAGGTTGGTCAATGGCCGCGCCATCTCGGCAATTGGCACTGTACTTGTGCAAGTAGTTGGCTAGGCCAAGCCACTTACGTAGGTCCTTCTGGGATACGGGAACCGGCCACTGCGCAATCGCAAAACCTTCTCCGGATCCGCGCGGATGCCGTCCTTGCCAAGGAAACATCCCAAGAAGGGAATCTCTTCGGCGCCGAAGATGCACTTGTTGAGGTTCG